>PVHY01006544.1:0-46776 GCA_004024945.1 Uropsilus gracilis | reverse complement strand
AGTCCACTCTCCCCACTACTCTTTAACACTGTATTGGAAGTCCTAGCTAGGGCAATAAGGCAAGAGAAAGGCATAAAAGGAATACAAATAGGTAAAGAGGAACTGAAGCTATCATTATATGAAGATGATATGATTCTCTACATAGATGACCCCAAAAAATCCACAGAAAGATTACTTGAAATAATAAACCAGTTCGGTAAGGTAGCTGGATACAAAATCAACACACAGAAGTCAGTAGCTTTCCTATACGCAAAAAGTCAAATAGAAGAGGAAGAAATCAGAAAAACCATCCCATTTACCATCGCACCAAAAAAAAATAAATATTTGGGAATAAACCTAACAAAAAACGTGATAGAATTATACAAAGAAAATTTTAAAACACTCCTAAAAGAGATAGAAGACGTAAGAAAATGGAAAGACATTCCCTGTTCATGGATTGGAAGAATTAATATTATCAAAATGACCATCTTACCAAAGGCAATCTATAGATGCAATACAATCCCAATAAAAATCCCAATGACATTTTCTAAAGAGATAGAACAAAAATCACTGAAATTCATATGGAATAACAAAAGACCTCAAATATCTAAAAGCCTCCTGACCAGAAAAAAAGAGAATGGCGGTATTACAATCCCAAACTTTAAACTATACTACAAAGCCATAATAATTATAACAGCATGGTATTGGTACAAAAACAGACAGTCAGATCAATGGAACAGAATTGAGTGCCCTGAAATAAAAGCATACATCTATAGTCAACTAATCTTCGATAAAGGTGTGAAAAACTTACCTTGGAACAAGGATAGACTCTTCAATAAATGGTGCTGGGAAAATTGGACTAGGACATGCAAAAAAATGGACCAAGAAATCTCCCTTACTCCATGTACAAAAATAAACTCAAAATGGATAAGACTTAGAGGTCAGACCTGAAACCATAGCATACATTGAGGAAAACTTGGGCAAAACTCTCCATGAACTACAGTTCAGAAATCCCTTTCTGGAAACATCTACAGATGGCAAAAAAATGAAGGAAAACATAAACAGATGGAACTACATCAAACTAAAAAGCTTCTGTACAGCAAAAGAGACAACAGAAAAAACTAAAAGATGTCCAACCGAATGGGAAAAAATCTTTGCCCTCCACATGAGTGACAAGGGTTTAATAACGAAGATCCACAAGGAACTAACACAACTAAACAAAAGCAAAACAAAAAGTCCAATCAAAAAATGGGGAGAACTAAAAAGACATTTTTCCAAAAAGACATTTTTCAAAGAGTATTTGTATTTCCAAATACAAATGGCCAACAGGCACACAAAAACTGCTCAACTTCGCTCGTAATAAGAGAAATGCAAATCAAAAGAACAATGAGATACCACCTTACACCAGTAAGAATGGCCCACATCCAAAGAACAGACAAGAATTGCTGGCGAGGATGTGGAGAGAAAGGAACACTACTCCACTGTTGGTGGGAATGTAAACTAGTCCAACCACTATGGAAAGCTGTATGGAGGACCCTCAAGTTAATGAAAATGGAACTACCATTTGACCCAGCAACTGCTCTGCTGGGAACCTACCCAAAAGAGACCTATATGTGGGTACAAAGGGACACCTGTGCTCGGATGTTTATTGCAGCACAATTTATAATTGCAAGGACATGGAAGCAACCTAAATGCCCCAAAACAGATGACTGGATAAAAAAAAAATGTGGCACATATACACAATGGAATATTGCTCATCAATTAAAAATGACAAATTTGATGAATTTATGGAAACCTGGATGTACCTAGAAGAAATCATTCTAGCAGAAACGAGCCAGATAGAAAGGGACAGAAACCAAATGGTTTCACTAATATACGGTCAACCAAATGAAACTGCACAAGGGGAGAATGGGGACCAGCTGGAGCGGGTGGGAAGGGGAGGTGGTGGGTGACCCCCAGGGACTGAAATGATGTGAAATATATATATAAATAAAAATAAAAAATAAAAAAAAGAAAGGGGAGGAAACATCATAATGCAGTAGATGGGTGCCTTTTTTTCTCCTATCCCCACTTACATGGAGCTACACTGGTTTACCTGTTTAATCATTCCAGGAACTGGGTTTCTTGAATGGGGGTCAGCTGGGAAGGAATGAATTAGCTATACAGATTGAGTTGGAATAAACGTAGAAGGCAGTCACATGAAGGAATGACATATGTGAGGAAATATGTGGCTGAGAGACAAATAAGGAGGCTGATGCTGATCCTTAGCAGAGTGGCAGCTGTGATCTTTATCTCATGGGTATTATATAGTATATTTTGAATTTTGATTTTCTCCTTTCCCAACACTCTGAAATCTACCTAACTTTTATTGGGGTTCCTTGCCAGAGGGTACCTTAAACTTGTGACAAGCTTTTGGGCCTCAGTTGCCCTGTTTTAGACCAAACCCATTTGGTTGGAATTTGTCATAAGGGAGTAGGTTATTTTTGGACTTTTAAAAGGACTATATTCTCACTCTCTCTCTGCATACTAATTCTATTAAACTTTCACACTATGAGTATGCATCATTTGACTTTGTGTGTGCATGTATTGTAAATGCTCTTTTAGCACATGCAAACCTTAACTACTTGATATCCCTGATTACCTCTCAGTCACATGCTACCATAATGTTTGGTTTGAAAATTTACATCATTTTCCTAAAGCCAGATTATTTTTCTCTTTTATGTCATAATTCTCTGTTAAGGACTTGTTTTATAAAGCAAAGATAGCCTAATATCCTCCAATAACTTCAGTTAAGTATAGTAAAGTGATATAAGTACAGTTTATCTACCTAAGGAGATTTCCTATGAAAAATCATACTTTTTAATATTAATGTCCTATTCATTTGAATTCTAAGGTCAAAACTAGAACCATTTTAAAGATATTGAACGAAAAGTCAGAAAGTCTCCTGAGGAATAGAAGGACATTTTATTTTTGTCCAGTTACATTGAGAATAAACATGGCAAAAGCCAATGAACATTTTATCCACTCCTATAATTTTACTTATGAATAATATGAGTAAGGTTGGCAGTATGGAGCATGAGGATTGTGAGAGATGCTAAACTCTGCTGTTCATTGATTCTAATTATCTCTTTCAAAATAATTTTGTTCAAATGTAACATTTTGAATTTAGCACAAAATAGACAAGTTTTGGGTAAAAAGAGTTCCCCTGGCCATCCTATAGACCAAAAATTTATAAAAACAAAGGTATCATATTTGCTATGATGTGATTGTAAGTAAATTTTTTACTTTTCTTAAAATTTCCTGAGGTTAGGCCAAATCATTACCCTTCTTTTTACAGTCCCCTTTTCTTTATTCATTCCAAACTTTTTCAATAGGAAATTTAGCTTGCAAGCTCTTTGAATTTTCCATAGGTCACATTAGTAATTAAGAATATTTTTTGTTTGATTTAATCAAATATTTTATCTTATGGAAAGAGAAATTATAATCTATTGGCATAAATTTGGGGATAAGATCAAGAAATAAAACTGAAAGAGGTTTTACCATAGTCTTAGGCCTTAAAATTTCCTAAAAAACCCTGCCAGATATTATCCAGATACCTAAACTGTGAACTCATGCTCAGCAGCAACAGACTTCACAAATACTGTGTGGGAGCCACATCAGCAGCTCCCAGATCTGTGAGACCACTAAATAGTGAAGGAAGAGGCATCATACCCAGAGGAAACTCTACCTGAAACAGTTGAATCCTAGAGCAAACAATGGGGAGAAGGAAAAAAATAGCAGTAAATAATCCCATGAGTCCTCAGGGAAACAATAGAATAAGGATAGAAAACAAATACCTAGAACCCAATTTCAAACACAGATGATATTTTTTGTATCAAATGCAGAGTTTAAAACCACCATGATAGGCCGGGCACGGTGGCTTGTGCCTGTAAGCTTCAGCCTATGAAGCGGCTGGGGCTAGGGATAGCGGTTCGAGTCCCTGCTGGGGCCCATAGCGAGACCTAGTTCCAAAAAAATAGCTGGGCGTGGTGGCGCACGCCTGTCATCCCAGCTACCTGGGAAGCTGAGGCTGGGGATTGCTTGAGTCCATGGTACCCCGGGCAACGTGAGACTGCGGTTCCACTGGCAAAAGCAAGGAGACCTAGTCTCAAAACAATACAAAACAAAAAAAACCCCACCATGATAAGGAAATTCAAAGATGTGGAAGATAGCCAAGAAATTTAAGAAAAATAAATGAATGTCCTAATAAATAAAATCAATGCACTAAAGAAAGAAAATGAAGCTGTCAATAAGATAACAATGAGCTTCAGGACATTAAAAAAATACAGGTAGTAAAAAATATGACAAAGCTATAGAAGTAGACTAAATCAAAAGGAAGATGAGTCAGTGAACTTGCTGTGAATTTACGAAGGAGGAAGATAGTAGAGAAATGATACAGAAGATAAACACTTCCTGAGCTATACAACTCCATGAAGAAAGGCAATATAAGAATAATGGTAATCCCAGAAGGTAAAGAGGCATAAAGTGACACAGAACATATTTAAATAAATAATAAAAGAGAACTTTCCAAATCTAGAGAAGCCAAAAGAACACCGGAATACTAAAACAAAATGGACACTAGTACCAAGGTATGGTATTAAAGCTTCTGAGAGTAAAAGACAAAGACTGAAGTTCATAAAGGAGAAGCTGTACAAAACCTATAATGGAGCCCACATAAGCTAACACCGAACTTTTTGAAAGTAACACTGTGGGCAAGAAGAGGCAAGTTGATAGAAATACAGGAGGTCCACATCATGAAATAAGAAAGAATTCAAATTAATAATCTTTCCTATCTGAAGGAATTTTAAAAAATAACAGCAAAAATCATTAAAAGAATAAAAATAACATAAAGGAAATAGAAATTAAACAATGCAAAATATTAATAAAATCAAACTTTTAAAGACTAATACAGTAGATTAATCTCTAACATTATACTAATAATATAAAGAAAACTCGATCTCTCACTACTTGTCAAAACATAAGTCCTACAAAGAGCAATTAGAAAGATATAATATGAATCTGAATTCAAATTATCATTATTTGCAGATGATATGGTAATAAAGAACCCTCAAGACTCCATGGGAAAACTAATTGAAACATCGTTTCAATAAACTACAGGGTATAAAATCAATACACAAAAATAATTTGCCTTCTACGTACCAAAAATGAAATATAAAAAGTAGGAATTAAAAAAGTAATTCCATTTACAATCACACCACATAAAATTAAATTCCAGAAGTGAATCTCACACAGGAGGTAACAAATTTATACAAGAAAGCTATGAGACATTGCTAGAAATGAGTAGAAAAATATTGCCTGCACAGAAGTTATAAAAATCAACATTGTCAAAGTGGGTATACTACCCAAAGCAATATACAGATTCAAAGCAATTGCAACAAAAATATCTGTGGCATATTACAAAGAACTGGAAAAAAAAAAAAACACCACTGAAATCATCTGGAATCCCTGAATAGCAAAAGCAATTTTGACAAAAAAAAAAAAAACAAAACAAACCCAAAAAACAGAATCAAGTTATTAAACTTCCAGGCTTTAAAAGTATATTATAATACCATAATAATTAAAACTGGAGCAAGCCCTCTGCACATATGTGTGTGTGTGTGTGTGTGTGCGCGCAATGGGATTTTTCTTTATTATTATTATTACTTAATTTTGTTCTTTAGGTTTCAACCTCTGTGCTCCCTCCTTCCTCTGGTGCCCCTTCCATTTTCTCAAACCCCACTCTTTGTTGTTTATTAGTTGTGCTAAGTCCCTTAGTCTCTCCTATAGTAATGTCTTTTCTCTGGGTGATGGACTGTGTTGTTGGGTCCAGGCAAACCTTGCTGTTAGATTTTCAGTCTTAAGTTTGCCTTGGGTGGCCAGGTTATATTCATTTGTGATCTGTCCATGTTTTCTTGCTGCAGGCCGTCTTTAATCACATCTCCATTGCTTTGCTGCCTTTACTTAGGGCTCTGGTGTCAGATTTAGGGGGTCTCGCCCCCAGTCAGTGTTGGTCAAAAAGTTTCTCTGTGAATTCAGGCGTCTGCGAATGGCCTTTGAAGATCATCTCCTCTGATTAAGTTTGCAGTTTTTTATGTGGGTTCCATTACACCATCTTTGGTCGTCCTTTCTTTTTCCTGTAATGAGGGGAGGGTGTGTTGCTCTCCTTGAAGATATCTCCAAATGAAGTCCCGGGTCTTCTTGGCCCAGCGAGCACAGAAGTGCGCATGGTGCCATCGTGTCTCTACGGTTGTTTTTCCAGTCTTGCATACACTGGTTCTCTTGGTTGTCCATCTGCTGTGTCCAGCTCAGGTCTGTGGGCTGGACTTTTGCATGGTCCCTCATCCATTCTATGTTGGGGTTGGTGTTGAGCATATTCTGGGTACTCTGAAGTTTAACTGGTGTAAGAGAGAAATGGAAGGGGCCTTCCTACCCACCCCCCACCCAAGCTCCCAGCGCGGGGGCGGCCCAGCTGGACCGCCTATCGCCATCTCAGGCCCCTGGGTTAGGAGCCAGGGGCTACGCGGCACTGCCAAACTGGGTTGTAAGTGGCTGCCCGGTCAGCAGCCACTTACTGGCGGGTGGGGCCTGCTTCCCCACCTCATCCCCCCTCCTGGGAGACTCACCCGAGAAGCCTCGCTCCCCGCTGGCAAGGGAGCTCCAAGGAGCAGGGACCCTGGCCGCAGACTGCCGAACGACTGCTTGTGTGCAATGGGATATTAATTAGCAATAAAAACAGATAAACTCATACCATTTGCTGCAACGTGGATGGAGCTGGAAGGGGTAATATTAAGTGAAATAAATCAGAAGGAGAAAGATAAACACTGGTCAGTGTCACGGACTATGTAGACTATATTAAATAAGATATACTGAATGTCTTTCCAGTCCTTTCAAGCTTGCAATGTTTTGGTTGAAAATATTAACATATAGTTCACTTAGTGTTCCCTTACAGATTATTGTTTTAGTCTCTTGATATTTTTTAGTATTCTGCCCTAATTGTTGTTGGTTCTCAACAGTTTGTTATTATGTGTCTTTTTTTTTTTTTTTTTTTTGCAACTAGGTCTCACTATTTTTGCCTGGGGAACCGCAGACTCATGTTGCCCCTGGGTACCACCACAGACTCAAGCAGTCCCCAGCCTCAGCTTCCCACGTAGCTGGGATTCCCAGGTAGTGCCACCACACCCAGCTATTTTTTTTTGGACTAGGTCTCACTATTTTGCCCGGGCGGCTCTCGAACCCATGGACTTAAGCGATTCCCAGTCCCAGCCATGCTCCTTAGGCTTGAGCTTAAAGGTAGGTGCCACCATGCCCAGCTATTATTATGTGTCATTATGTGTGTGTATATGACATTACTTTATTTGGAACTCTTGGGACTTCTTGGCTCACAACCAGAGTAAGATAATTTTCAGTGATTTCTCTAAAGGTTTTCTGTATCATTATCTTTTCCTCTCTTTTGGGATCCTTATGACAAAAGTATGATTTCTCTTTGAATTTTCCCCAGAGAACTCTTACACAGTTTTCTTTTCCTCTACCTTGTTCTATCTGATGTTCTCCGGTATTGTGTTTCCAAGTTCATTACTTCTATTTCTCTGTTATTATGGCTCTAATGTATTTTTTAAATCAGCTGAAATGTTTCACTCCATCGTTTAAGTAGATATGTTGTTGAAGAGAGTAAATTAACAATGTAGATGCCTAATATTTTTATTATCTTTGCTTCATTGTTGTTTTATAGTCTTTTTTTTTTAAAGCTCAGTCAATGTTCTTCGGACACTTACTCTGAATTTCCTTTTTGTCATGCTCCATAATTTCACTGAAATAGTAGTTCTTTCAGTTGTTTGTTTCTTTTTCTTTTTCTTTTTTTTTTTTTTTTTTTTTTTTTTTTTTTTTTTTTTTTTTTTTTTTTTTTTTTTTTTTTTTTTTTTTTTTTTTTTTTTTTTTTTTTTTTTTTTTTTGATCTGGCATTTGTATTGTGGACTGAAGGCTGTTGTAGTCATCGCATCTCCTTTCTTGAACAATTACTTTTCACTTAAACGTAAAAATCTGTCCATTTCTTCTAGTTTTCTCAATTTGTGTAGAAACATTCATAGTAAGTTCTTAGGATCTTTGTATTTATGTAACATCTGCTGTAATTTTATCTCTTTCATGATTTATTCTATTTATTTAGGTTTTATGTCTTTTCTTAGTAAACCTTATTAAGTACTTGTCAATGCTATTTTTTCCTTCAAAAACTACCTCTTGGTTTCACTGATCTTTTGGAATTTTGTTTCTATTTATTTTATTTCTGTTATAATTTTTTTAAATTCCTGTTATAATTTTACTATTTTTTCCAATCCCAGACATCTACCCAAAATATTAAAAAAATTAATTTGTTATTCTGTTGTTATTCAGATTTGTTTTACCTCCTTCCCCCATTCCTTTAGCTATTAATTAAAACTTTCTATGTGACCTATACTGCTATGAACTTCCCTCATGTTACTACTCTTGCAGCATACAATAGGATCTGTTAACATGTCCCTATATTTTCATTAAGCTCTAGATACTTTCTAATTTGCTTGATTTTTCTTAGACCCAGGAACTTCTCAGAAAAAAATAATTTCCCTACTGTGACTTCTATAACTGTGAGTCAGGGTCCAAGTCTGGAGGAAATTTAATGACTCAATGAGGGCAAATGTTGGGTTCTAAGGAAAGTTATATTTGCTATATTTGTTCCTTTTATACTCTATGCTGTAGGGGGCTTAGCAGGGTAAAAAAACGATAACCACTGAGAAAAGAAGATTCCAGGTATAGGCCTTCCCTTTGGAATGCAAAGATACAAGTTCAGCAGAATCAACAGTAACATGCACTCCTTTGTCCTCAAAGGGTAACTGTACTTGTTTTTGGGTGAAATTTCCCTTGCGACCAGTGACCTGGAGCATTAATCTTTGGTCTACAATTCACAGTTGCTACACAAAGGAAGCTGTGGCCATACAGACCCCCTGAGGCCCACGACCACCAATGGGTTCCACAGGTTTTGGTTTAGTCTAGGGTTTTTGGTTGTTAATTTTAATCTGAAGAAGCTTCATATCATTTTTATACTCATGCTTGTGTAACAGCATATGATCTATCTTGAGAATATTCTGTGTACAGTTAAGAAGAATATGTATTCACTTCTTTTGGGATGGACGGCTATGTAAATATCTACTAAGTCCAAATGGTCTACCATTTTATTTAAAACCTTTATTTCCATAATATTTTTTTTTCTGTATAATCTTTCCCTTTGAGTTAGTGATGTGTTGCAATCTGTTTTTCTCAATACGTTCTTTTAGGTCTGTTAATAGTTGTTTTATATATAGTTTATGTATAGTATATTTAATGGTTTATATATACTTTATATATTATGTTTTATATATATTATATAACTAAATGTCCCTGTGTTAGGTACATAAAAAGAAAGTTATATCTTCTTGATGAGTTGTTCTCAAATGATTGCATAATGTCCAGCTTTGTCCTGCTTACTTTTTTGATTGAAAATCTAGTCATTCAGGTATGAGGATATCTGTTCCTGCTATTCTCCCTGATTTAATGAAATCCCTTGGTCCACTCTTTCATTTTGTTTGTTTTTATCTTTCAGTTTTAAATGTATTTAATGTATAGATGACTGAAACTTTTCACCTAATTTACCATTCTGTGTCTTTTAAGTGGTGAATTCAGGGCATTTGTATTGAGGGTGATTATTGAAATATGAAATACTAAGTATCAACCTACTTTATTTTTTTAATTGTTTTTTCCCCTTTTCCTTTTTTTTTTTTGCCTCTCTCCATTCTTTCATCTGATGACTTTCCTTAGCAAGTCTCTCACCTCCTTCATTTCTTCTTTTATGTGCCTCTATTTTAAATTTTTGCTTAATGGCTCCTATGGGTTTTACTATGCCTAAATAAGTCCTTTTTGGGCTGATATGAACTTGTTGAAAATTAATGGTACAAGTTCTATACTTTTTTTCTCCTCCCCCCTCATGCTTTAGTGCTTTCTTGTTGACTCACAATATACTACTTCTGATTTTGTACTATCACTTGGCTTGGGATTAGTGATTTGCTTTTTCTCTTCTTGTAGAATCAGTCTTTTTTATGGGGTAGGTTTGGTGATGGCAACTTCTATTGTCTTCTGAAAGCCTTTAATATTTGACTGATAACGTTTTTAGGATAGAGTATTTATGACTGAGAGTTCTTGTATTTTCACATGGTGAACACTTATTCTCATTTTCTCCTGACTTGGCAGATGACTTGAGCAAAACCCAGTGAAAACTGAATTTGAATGTTCTTATAGTTTGCCTTTTTTCCCCCAGCCACTTATACATATTTTTTCTTTGATTTATACAATTAAACAATGAAGTATCTTGGTGTAGGTCATTTTGCACTTAGAAATGTTTGCAAGATGTATTTATTTCTGCTTGCTGGTCATCCACAGTTATTCCTTATATTTAGGAAGTGTTCAACTATTATTTTTTTTAAAATTTTATTTTTATTCTTTAAATCACAACCTCGGTACATGGTTTTTGGGCTACTTACTCCTCCCTATGGTGCCCCCTCTGTTCATTTAAACCCCCTCTTTCTTGTTTGCTAGTCTGTGTTAAGTCCATTAGTCTCTTTCTTTCCTGTGGCAGTGTCCTTTCACTGGGTGAGGGACTGTGTTCTTGGGATCAGGCAAACCATGCTGGTAGGTTCTCAGTGTTAACTTCGCATTGGGCAGCTGTCTGTATTTACTTGTGGTCTGTCCATGTCTTCTTGTTGCAGGCTGTCTTCTCCAATCCCTTCTCTGTGTTGTTTTGCTGCTTTACCTTATGGTTCTAGCATCTGGTTTAGGGAGCCTCACCCCCAGCCAGTGTCGGTGAAGAAGTTTCTCTGTGAATACAGGCATCAATGAATGGCCATTTTAGATCATCTCCTCTGCTTCAGTTTGCAGCTTTGCTATGGGGCCAATGCCCCCACTCTTTAACCTTCCTCTCCCATGGTGTGAGGAGGGGCGCCTTGCTCTCCTAGGTGGCAGCTCAGAAAGAGTGGGGTTCGAGAGATTGGAAGGAGCACAAGAGGTAGGAGGGAGGGGGAGAAATATATAACAGAGAGGTTGTAACCTAAAGAACAAATTAAAACTGTATAAAATAAAAAAATTAAGTAGTTTGGCTTTGGCATAAAACACTTCCTAAGCAGAAAAAAAAAGTCATTTACAAAAAATCCATAGATAATATCAATGGTGAAAACTGATAGTTTTTCCAATGAGATCTGGTATAATTGTCCACTGTCATCATTGCTATTCAATAAAGAATTGGAATTTCTAGCCAGAGCAATTAGGCAACAGAAAGATATGAAAAGGAATCTAAATTGAAAAAGAATAGGTAAAACTATCACTACTTACAGATGATGTAATATATGTAGAGAACCTTCAAGATTCCATGGGAAAAAACTAATCACTTTAACAAAGTGGTCAGGAGTAAAATTAACACACTTAAACCAGTTGCCTTCCTATACATGAGCAATGATATATAACAGGAAGAAATTACATTTACAGCTATAGCAAAACAAGTTAAATGCCTACGAATAAACCTAACAAATGAAGTAAAAGATAAGCACAAGGGAAACTATAAGATACTGTTGAAAGAAATAGAATACACGAAGAAAAATATTCCCCACTCATAGATTGAAAGAATGAAAATTGTCAAAATGACCATCTTACCCAAAGTGATATACAGATTCAACACAATCCCAATAAAAATATTAGTGGCATATTTCAATGAATGGAAGCAAAGACTACTGAAGTTTATATGGAATCACAATGGACCCTGAATAATAAAAGTAATCTTGACAACAAAGAAAGAGAATGGAGGCATCACACTTTCCAGATCTCAAGTTATGTTATAAAGTCATGGTAATTACAACAGCTTGATACTGGCATAAAACCAGACATACAGACCAATGGAATAGAAATGAGAGCCCCAAAACAAACCCAGATAAATAAATAGATAATAATCTATGACAAAGGAACCAAAAACATACACTGGAACAAGGATAGCTTCTTCAAGATATGATGTTGGGAAAACTGGACAGCTACATGGAAAAGAATGAAGCTAGTCTTCGATCTCACACCATAAACCAAAATCAACTCAAAATAGATCAAAGACTATGATGTAAATAGCAATACATAAAATACATAGAAGAAAACAGAAAAAATAGGTAAAACATTTTATGATGCAAGCTTTTGTCATGTCCTTAGAGACTCATTCCCAACAGGAAGGGAAAATAGAACAACCGGGATTACATCAGTGAAAGAACGTATAAACAAAAAGACACCTTACTGAATGGGAGATAATATTTGCATACTATTTACCTGACAAACGATTGATATCAAAGATACACAAAAATCATACAACTCTACAAAAACAAAACAACACAATACAAAAGTGAGCAAATAAAGTAAACAGACACTTTGCTGAAGAAGACATTATAATGGCTAACAGGCACATGAAAAAATGTTCACAATTAGTTTTTAGAGAAATGCAAATCAAGACCACAATTATAGCATCTCATACCTGTGTGAATGATCCACACTGAAAAGACCAGAAACAAAAAGTGGTGGCAAGGGTGTGGAGAAAAGAAACCCTCCTGCACTGCTGGTGGAAATGCAAACCAGTCTAGCCACTAAGGAAAGTATGGAGCGGCCTTCAAACACTAGGCATGAATTTGCCATTCAACCAAGTAATTCCACTCTAGGCATCTATCCAAAATTTAAAAAACTAATTCAAAAGAAAACTTGCACTCCCATGTGTATTGCAGCACTATTTACTGTAGTTTAACTATGGAAACAGCCTAAGTTCCCCAGAATAGAAAAGTGGATCAAGATGTATGGTTTTTTTTTTTGTGTGTGTGTGTGTATACACGAAAATACTATTCAGTGATCACAAAAGATAAACTCATGTCATTAGCAGCAAGATTGATGGAGCTTGAAAGAATAATGCTAAGCAAAATAAGTCGAAGGGGAAAATAAGCACTGCATGTTCTAACTAACGTGGAATATGAAATAACTAAAAAATAGTTAAAGACAAGCTGAAAAACAAATCCTTGATAGCTGACTACAGAAACTTAGATATCAAGGGGTATGATAAGGGGAAGGGGAAGAACAGGGAGAGAGCAGCAACACAATGGTCTGTGGTTGTGGAGTACCAGTGAGATGGTAGTAATACCTGATGGGAATACACCAGTATTAATCCAGTTAAAAAAATATTAGACACACTTTCTCATTGCAATATTTACTACAAAGCTAAAAAAACTTTTTAAAAAAGTGTTTTGCTGGCATAAAGTAAGATATATAGGTAGAGTAGATACCTCAGAAGTAAACCTCACATATATGGTCAAAAGATTTTTTGATAGGAGTTTCAAAACTGCTCAATAGGAAAGAGAATGGGAAAGAGTCTTTTCAACAAATGCTGCTGAGATAAGTGGCTATTCACATAAAAACGGATGAAACTACAGCTTTACCTATTATCACATAAAATTACTTTAAAATGAATCAAAGACTAAATGTAAGACCTAAAATACTAAAACATCATTAATAGTGTTTACCAATTAGGCAAAACCATCTTTCAGTATTAAGAGACATTGAACTTGGTGATGATTTCTTGGATGTGGTGCAAAGACACAGGTAACAAAGATTAAAATAGATGAATCACAAATTTTGCTCATAAAATACTTTTATATTTTATATACTTTTAAAATATTATTAAAGTTTATAATATTCAAATTTTATTCATCAAAAATATCTATACGGAGGTAATCCACAGAATGGGAAAAATTATAAATTATACCAAATAAGAGATTAATATTGAGTAAAGAGAGAGAACTCTTAAATTTCTCTTAAAATTCAACAAAAATCCAAAGCAACACATTCAAAAGTGGTTAAAGAACTCAGATAAAAATTTCTTTGAAAAATACAAATGATTAATATATGAAAAGATGCTCAATATCACTAATCATCAAGGAAGCACAAATCAAAACTATATCAAATACCACTTCACACACATTAGAATATCTACTATCAAGAAATTTAAAAAAATCAAAAACTTAAGTGATGGTGAGGATATGAAGAAATCAGAAATCTTTTACAATATTGGTGGGAATGTGAAATGCAACAGTCACTGTGCAAAATAATATCACAGCTAAAATAATCTTTTAAATGAATTACCTATATTTAAAAGAATTACCATATGATCCAGCAATGCCACTTCTGATATATATCCAAAAGAACTGAAGGTAAGAACACAAGAGGTATTTGTATATTCATTTTTATAGTGTTATTATTTATAATAGTTAAATTGTAGAAGTAAGCAAATATATATCAGTGAATGAACGAACAAGCAAATGTCATATGTGTACAAATGGAATATTATTCAGCATTATATGAACACTGAGAACATTATGATAAGAGAAAAAATCAATTACAGAAATTATATATACTGTATGATTCCACTTATATGAAGTGCTTATATATATACACATACATACATATATATATATATATATATATATATACATACATAAAGAGAGAGATTCTGAGTTCACCTGAGTGAATAAAATGGAAAAAAAATAGAAAGTCCTGGAGTTCTGTTTGCAATTAGCTGAACTAAAGAAATAAACATGTATAATGAAGTTCACTTCAGGCCCTGTGGTAAGAATCAATTAATGAAGCAGGTTTGTTATAATTTCCTGTGTGAAGCACTCATACGACATACATTGGTCATAAATTAAAGCTCAGTTTCACTATAACTCTCTCTGCCTCACAGCAGAGCAATGCCCAGCTGGCAAACTCTTCAGGGAATAGTCAAGAAACCAGGACTGTGCTTGGAATTCACCCTCTAGGGCCTGATTTTGCACAGACCAGGCCTGTGCCAGGAGTCTCTTATTTGTGCCTGGGACTCCCAAGAGGCATCATCTCTGCTTTCCCATAGGAAACTTCACTTTAGCATTAATTAGCCAATGGAGGCCAGTTCCTTGCAAACCAATTAAAACATCTTAGAAGTTTGGCTTCAGTAAGTAAGTGCTGAAATAGAATTTCATCCTTTTTTCAGCATAATTCCCCGGGAGACTGCTCTCCCCAGGAGACGTGTGGGGGGGGGGGGCGGCTGCTCCATGACATGACCAGTGGAGATATTTTCAAATTCCTTTGAATACTTCCTCCAACTTGTCCTTTAAATTCCTGTTCCAAGATCACATAAGTCAGGGGGTTTTCCAGGGGAGCCTGACACCCTCTATTATGAACTGAAGAAGCCCTTTCCCTGGATACTTTGACTTCATAGAGACTGTTACTGTCCTACCCATAATATACTATTTCTCTGTGCATGACAGCATAATCTAAGTTATATGTGAACTTCATCTTTCACAATATTAATCCACATTTAGCAATTACTTTGTTTGGAACATTGATCTTTTTTTCCCCCTGAATATTGAAAGACAATTTTGCATAACTGTTGAACACTGACTCTTAATAAGTTTGATTGTCAGTTATCAAGTCTTACTTTTCATGTGTACCTATATATTTAGCATGTATTTAAGTGCATTGCTAAATCTATATTCAAAACAGAAAATATTTTATTTGCTCTAAATATAAGGGTCATTCTTTTTGCTAGTCAAAAACTACAGGTTTGGGTTCATCATAATCTTTAAATGTGAGATACAAGTGATATTTTAACATATCCTTTCTCCTGTATGTGCATATATTTTCCGTGAAGGATATAAGGTAAATTTTTTCTTTTCTGTGGACAAATATATTTTCAGATAAATTACATAATACAGATTTCTCATAACTGTTTATAAATAAATAAGCTCTCTTTTATAACTTTCAAAATTTTGTAGAAAGAGACTGTTTCTTGAAATTTTTGGCAGATGCATGACGATGCCAAGAATAAGTGTATGTAGTATTCCCCTCATATATGCATGAGCAGCTGTGATATCTACACACTAGAGCAAAAAGCACATGAAACCCAGCCTATACGAAAGCCATTTCTTCTCTCCCCTGTAGAACCTAGAACAGCAGGTGTTCAGCAAGTATTGATCAAATAAAATGTCACATAACCAAAAAATAAACATTAGAACCTAGATCAAGAGCATCACTTTACAATTGGTGAAAGTGAGGCTAGAGAGATAAAGTCACTTGTCCAAGATCATACATATAGAGCTGCTGACCCAGAACAAGGTGGTATTTTGGAGGTATTTTGAACATTTATGTCATTTGAAGTTGAAATTACATATCAAAAATCTGTTTCTATCTTTAACTGCTAGTGGGAAAGGTGTCCTAGAGTAATTTCAAGCCACAGTATTAATCATCTAGATACCAATAATTAAATATTTGAGATCTTCCAAACATTCCCTAACACATTCCGCTCCTTCATAAGTCCTGTGACAGTCAGGCCTGCATCAAACAACATGTCATGCTGAGTCTCTACTTTGGTTCAAATGCAAATGTTTTCAGTGAAAACTTGTCCTATACATTATCAATATCTTAAATTTCAATTCAATTCCCCTCAAGAAAAGCAACTGTGACTGTTTTGATTGAAAATTTTATCCTTTCAGTTTCACTGGAAATAAAGCATACCTGCATGAGAAAAAAGCATACCTGTACCTGGCTTCACAGTCAAGAACACATCATAGATGTACAGCCAAACCTTTTGATCTAGAGAAAAAACTCACCACTGAGCATTGTTTGTCATGAACCCATCTCTGAATGAATCAGTTAAGATTTAGCAGAGTAGAAAAGTAGGTAAGAAGATGGTACTTCAGATTTGGGGGAGGGGGTGGGCTTGAATTTATAAAAATGGAGTAGGTTCATTTTAAACTTTATCTCGGGAGATATAGTGGGAAAGGGGCCAAAGACTGGATATTTAAACACACCACTGTCAGGATGATTTCAGATAGGATAACAGAAATGTTCAATGTAGAAGACAATGGAGGAAAATTGAGACTAATGTACCATTGAGACTGAGTTAACTGAGACATGAGACCCATTTCAAGGAGTGAAAATGGAACCACCAAAATGCTTATCCCCACAAGATAAGGGGATGTGGCAAATTCTCATAGGAAGAGCCACTTAGGAATATGGGGAGCAAGGCTCCCATGTTCCCTGACATTCTTCGGTGAACCTGGGCTTTACCATTAAGTCTTGTATGCTAAAAGGAAAAGATAAAATGGAAGAATAAAGAAACATATTTCTGCAGACTTATCTCCATCTCTCCTTAATATTTTCAAAATGAAGAGGGGTATTTTCAATCTGTTTCCACATCAAACATGTGCTCTTATGAAAGACCAATGCAGGAAAGACTGGCCTTGCTGGATTATATTTCTACTCCGGGGCTAATTCTGGACCTAAATATGCAAATAGTTTCTATGTCACAAGACCCATCATAATAAAATAGGAAGATAATTATAATACTGTTGCCATATCTTAATTTATAAATGGGTAAATACAGTCAAAAGCAGAATTCAAACTAACTCCATATAAAAATCATCAGTATTTCCTAAATCTATGTGAAGAGATTTTTATCAGACAAGATTTCCACACTCTGATCAGTAAGGACCTTGGTGTTAACCACAATCAACACAGTCACAGATATCATCATAATAGCTACCAAGATTACATATAGCATCAAACTGTCCTGTGGAAGTCTAGAGAGTGACTTCTGACCTTAAAGATCAATCACATGGAAATTAGGAATTCTAAATCCCTAATACGCAAATGCAGCTTAATACTGGGTACTGGTCAAGCAAACTATTTTCCCTGTACTCTATATCAGATCACATGATAATTAGTTCTCCCATACCTTTTGCCATCCTATTGAAATCCCAAAAATATATAAGCAGAATAATCAGTACATAAGGTTGGGTTGGTCCTAAATTAAGGCCTCAATTTCCACATCTCTTCCTTAGTCCTTTGATGAGGACAAAATGGGGCAGAGAATATTTAGAAAAGACATTGCCTGGTTTCTTAGTGAATGTGAACCCATTAGAGTCCACATCTGAGCTGAAACTTGAGCTACTCTTGAAAATTCCCATTAGGAGAAACTTATGTCCTTGATCTTTAGCATGAACATTAATTCTCCTTCTTTCTTCTTTAGCCCCTGGAGAAGATGATTCATTTGTGATCTGCAAAACACTGACAAATTCCCTTATGAATTCCCTGTAATGAGAAGCTTCAGGGGTTCACTCTATGGTGGAGACCATAAAACTCTTACATACACACAGAAGAGGACTGTGTTCCAGTCCAGAGGAATAGCAGAGGATAGCAGACATGCCGCCCAGGACCCCAGGTAATACCCTCACATTCTAGACAAGTGAGATTTTAGTAAACAGCTGTCCACAAATCAATAACCACAGACCTCCCTCCAATCTTGTTGAGCTATGTTTGGTTCTAATTATCTATGGAGTGCTTATATTTGCTATCAAGCCACGTACTACAAAGGGCTGTAGGAAATTAAGTCAGGTGATATATGAGGGAAATATGTATAAATTTAAATTAACAAGTTTTTTTCTATATTTCTCAATCATGGCCTGCAAGTTCTAATATTTTTTCGATTAATCCCATAAATAACAGAAAATACATGTTATTCACTCATATAGCTGCTCTGCATCCACACTCAATCAGGTAATTAGAGATCTTACCTCCTCAACCACAGCTTCACACAACTATCATGTTTAAGTTCACTTCAAAGAGCACTACAGGCTGACAAAACATCATCACCTTGTAAGCACTAAGTGATAGAGATATTTGGTCAAAGGAGCTCAAAGAGGGCTAGGTTGCTTCAGGAAAGAAAGAGTGCCCATTATTGAGGCAGGAGCATCATTACCTCTAGAAGTGCCCCAAAGCAATGTTACTCTCATGTGTGGGAACAGCACCTTTCCATTTCACCTGATGTAGCTTCTCTGCTCCAGACATTGCAGTCATGTGATGTTCAGACCCACAGTCTAGAAAAAGGAGTTCATATAAACAATAAGACAAACCAGGAGAAACTGGAGAGGAGAAAATGATCAGATACCACTTGAATATGAGTCAGCAGATTCACATCTCATATATCACCTTCTATCTAATGGTTCTTTTAAGGGTCTGCTCTCAAGTTTTATTCTTTCAATATTCTGTTCAATACCTGATGTGCTCCAGAATAAATGGTATAACAGTTCTACTGTAGCTACTGCATACTAACTTTTAGGTCATGGGCACTGTTCTAGTAAGGTACTTCAATCATCCTTGCATGTCATCCTATTTTAAAAAACCAGCAACTTTCTCAGGTATCAAATATATTTATAGAATAAACATGAGCCAGCATAGGATCAGGAGGGATTAGAGTCACCTGTCTTTCTCTGCCCCAACTTCCCTATGAGCAGCAGAAAATTATAAACTGGGACAGGGTTCCTGCTTGGTGCAAATTTCTATACAAATAAAAGAATGTTTGAAATCTTTGTTTAAGACAACTGCACAAAACACTGGACAACATGCAATTTTTTTCAAAAATAGTTTTAAATCTTAATTTATTGTTTCATAATTGAGCAAGATACCATTTTCTCTTATATTTCTTATATGTCATTTCCAAATTCTGTTGGTTCCTTCTTGATTTTAAATGTATTAGCTTTGAGTTTAGCGATTGCTGGGTATATGTCAGTGTTCTCAGAGTGTTGGGTCTAGACCCTTTTCTGGTGGCCCCACAGGGAGTTCTCCATGATGAAAAGAGCAACTGGATGAAATCCTTGCCATTTCTGTCATCTTGGCTTTTCTTCAATTGGCATAAGATAGCTAACGACATCTCTCTAGATTTCAGATTCAAATCCCACAACATAAAGCACGATTACTACCCAAATTCCCTAAAACATCTGATTAGACCAAAGAGCAACCTGGTGATCCAGTTATTAAAATATATATATTATTTTAAAAAGTTAGTTATATCTTTAAAACATGTCATAAATGAGGCAAAACTAGTCTTGAGAAATCATGTTGAATGCATGATTTCAGTAAAGAAATCTTTTAATATCAAAGAGATAAGTTAATTGTGCTGACTTATCTACTATGAAGTGTGAAGTAGATGATCAGGAAGAAGGGGGCAGGACAGAGTGATATGATAATCTTAGATTGAATTATCAAATAAACGTTTTTCCTTTTCTGTTTTAAAGTATGAACATGATTTATATCTAAAATCAAGGTAAGCTTCCAACAACCTTTTAAATTTTGTCTGAATGCATGGTCTCAGATTTAAAATGTCCTTCAGAATTTATACTTCTGGGGATAAGGAAATGTGAAGCAATGATAACTTCCAGAAGATACCTACAATAACACGTAAAGCTATAACATGGAAAGTGAATAAACTTTTCCCAAGTGATTTCAGGGGCCAGATCAGGAGAGGACCATGGCAATAAAAATCAGCTTACTTGGGGCAACCTATATCATATAGATACTATCTTTTCTGGGATCCCCATGTCTCACACAGAATGGGGACATTTACAGAGAGAAGCTCACAGGAACACCTGGAACATCTGGTCAGGTCTAAACACAAGCAATACACAGTGAGTATTTTCTCTTCACTTCCCTAGGAGATTGCTCTTTCAGGTTTGCTGCCCACAGAGAGTCAAATGTCTCTTGATTCCTCAAGAAGAGGCAGAAATCCAGATTTCACATGAAATTCTTAATTTTTAAAATGTTAGTGAACACTAAACATTTTGTAAAACATACCTACAGGCTGTGACTGGCTCATGGAAGCAAATTTGCTTTTTCTAGTCTAAAGTGGTCACAGGTCTTGGTTCTCAAGAATCACACACATAATTTGTACTTTTTGAGAAAAGCACAAATGTTTTCCAAGCATAATTTGAGAAAGTGCTTGTTGACATGGAGACTTGAGAACCCCTATATTGATAATCTGGGGGTCTTTTCCATTCTACTCAGAAACATCTGCCTTTTGTTCTTTAAGCTATGTTTTTATTTTTAATATATATTCACTAATCATAAAAAAATCATTTCTCATCTAACATAGTACTACATTTTTTATTGGTAGATGTTGATGTACAATAACTTTGTGAAAGTTCATTCTTTTATATGACTTAGTTTTGAGCACTAACCACAGGCCAGGTATTGTTCCAAGAACTAAGAACACAGCAGTGAATGGGATGGACACTCCCCTGTTCTCAAGTGGGCACAGCCTCATGAGGGAAGTTAACTAGTAATAAAATCAGATTATGTTAGATTTATGTGAGGTGGGGTCCACTTAAAATTGCAGAAAAGACCTTTCTGAAAAGGAGCCATTAAAATGAAGAGATAAATGACATATGAACATAAATTATGTGAAATCAAGGCAAATATGAGGCAAAGAACATGGACAGTGCAAAGGCCCCAAAACAAGATGCGTATGAAACTGTGACTGGCGGGGGTGCTGTAAGAGAAGAAAATGGGAGCCAGGTCAGGAAAGTCCTGATTGATTGGATAGGAGAACTACACTGCAGTATGAATGGGGTAAAACCTCCAGTGGGGAATTTTGAGCAGGAGAGCACCATGACCCCTTCATGTTTTTTAAAGATGATGCCAGCTACAGATGAGAAAAGTCAGTGACAAGGTAAATGTAGAGACAATATTTGCAGTGCCCTGGGTGACAGATGCTGGACCAGGACAGAAGATATAATTTTGGGCTCACCTGATCCCTAGACCACATAAGGTTTAATCTACTGTATTTTACATGATGAAATCCTGAAATTGTGAAGTGTTGTCTAAAAAGGGCTGCAGGGTCAACTGGCATAATGCCTTTACTTTACAGATGAGCAGTGAAGCCTTGTGGACCTGTGCAGAACAGACACTGGTCAGTGAGGGGGACAAGGTTGAGAAAGGCATCACCTTATATTTTCCAGGTGCTGGAAACCAGAAAATTCCTGACAAGGTATGTATGTAGCATTGATGGCCACGTTAACAGGTGTCTGTCCACATATTTTGGAACACTTTGGGGAGATTTTCTGCCATCTTTTCACACCAGATTACTTTTTAAACTGTTAGCACTTTGAGGAAAATGTCCATATCCACCTTTCCTCTCTTTAGTTTCCAGGGCTGAGAATGTGCTGGTTGAACTGAAGTAAAAGACTCGGTGACCCTATCATCAGTACACTGCATCCAAAGATCAACTAAGTGTGTTTTTTGGCACAGGCTCTGGTCTTGAGCAAATTACTTACTCTGAGCCTCAGTTATTTCATCTGAAAAATGGGCACAATAAAAGTTCATATTTTATAAGGTGAAATTAAGAGTGCACACAAAGTCCTTATAGTGGCATTCAGTAGACACTTGATAAAAACTGGCAATTTTATAGGTAGAAAATTGTTTATTTTTCCAATTATTAATGACCTTTGATTGTGAACATTCAGTAAGCACAGTCCCCGTTGGAATTTAGCTTCCCACTTGTCCTGTGCGTAGCTTGTTACCCTGACCTGCAGTGAGATGTCCAGGTGGAAGGAGAATGCAACAGGAGTCAGTGAGTTCCTCCTGCTTGGCATCACCAGTGACCAAGAGCAACAGCAAGTCCTCTTCTGGCTCTTCCTGTGCATGTACTTGGTCACTGTGGCTGGGAACACACTCATCATCCTGGTTATTGGCTCTGACCCTCGCTTGCACACTCCCATGTACTTCTTCCTCACTAATCTCTCCTTTGTTGACATCTGCTTCACTACCAACTTAATCCCCAAGCTCTTGGTCAACCATGTGATGGGAAGATGGACTATCTCTTATCTCCACTGCCTGACTCAGATGTACTTCCTCATCACCTTTGCCAACCTAGACACCTTTCTGCTAGCTGTCATGGCAATTGACCGTTATGTGGCCATCTGCAACCCCCTGCAATATTGCACCATTATCACCCCTAAGCTCTGTGGTGGATTGGCTGCTCTAGTGTGGATTTCCTCCAGCCTCATCTCCCTGGTCCACACACTTCTCATGAGCAGGCTAACTTTCTGCTCCTCCGCCAGAGAGATCTCACACTTCTATTGTGATGCCTACTTGCTCATGAAGATTGCCTGTTCAGACACACTTGTCAATCAGTATGTATTCCTGGGTGCAGTTGTCTTATTTGTAGCTCCCTGTGTGCTCATCATCATTTCCTACATCCACATAGCTGCTGCTGTCCTCCGGATTCCATCTACTTCAGGAAGACAGAAAGCATTCTCCACCTGCAGTTCCCATCTGTCTGTGGTCATCTTGTTCTATGGAACTGTCTTAGGAATATATATACGACCCCCAGACTCCTTCTCAGCCCAGGACACTATAGCAACCATCATGTACACAGTGGTGACTCCCATGTTAAACCCCTTCATATACAGCCTGAGAAATAAAGATATGAAGGAGGCTGTGAGAAGACTCTTCAGCAGGGCCTCAAAATCTTAATGGTAGTGAACACTAAGCAACATCCAGAAAGGGCCAAGACTTATGTCACTAGATGTTGAATATCACCTCAACAACACTATCATACACTGGAGATTATCTTAAAAAAAAAAGACCAAAAATAGAGGAAATTTTTATCTCTGAGAAACTCAGTGACTCCTCTCAGTCTTTCCTCCACATTATTTAGGATGGTGTTTTCATTCCTGTGATTCTAGGATGACTCCTGAAGTTCCATCAGATGGATGGAGATTGATAAGAGGAAGGAAAAGAAGCCTAAGAATATACCAATTAATTTAAAAATATTTCAGTAAAGAACTTGTTTTTAGACTTAACATCAAGGGCACTGTTAAATGATTTGACTACCTATTATTTTTTTTACAGAAAAATAAAAATATTTTGAAAAACAACAGAAGTGAAAAGTTGAATAAAGATTTAATAATATGAGTAAGATATTTGTCAAAGATTATCACATAAAAGTGAAAGACATAAACTGTAAAAAAATGATCATTATTGGAGAAATGAATAAAATAATAAAATGACATGAATGTTAGCTTCTGATGTGATGATTTTTAAGAGAAGATGTTCAATAACTGAGGAGGTAAATCAGGCACTCTAACACTACTAGCAGGACTATAAACAAATTTTCTCAAGAGAAACCTTGCTCATTTTACCAAAAATCCTGTATGCAGGTATATTTGTAAACCCCCTCAATTAATATTTTAGGTAAAATTACTAATAATCTTTCACTTTGCTTATGAGTATTAATTAGCCAATCATTTATAGTGGTAAAAAAATAGAAATCATTTAATAAGTCATCAACTTTGGAGTTATTAAATATATTATTAGCTGTCATTAAAATTAATGGCATATGTATTTATTGATCTCAAAGATATATTAAGTTCTAAAATAACAAGCTGCATAAAATATGAACCACCGTTCATATATATTGTGATGAATTGAAAAAGATGTTTGGACATACACATTCAAAACCTTGAAAATGAGCACCTCTTAGTAAAGGAAGCATAGATAATTTTCATATTTTCTTTATTGTTTCCTAGTCTAAAAATTTGAAAAAGTGTATATGTCTTAAAATCAGAAAAAAGTCAATGAAGCAATTTCAGCTTTTAAATAGATATATACTGAGAAAAGATATGCAGTTAAGTATACACCTAATTGAAAGTATAACCCCAATGTTGTACACCTGAAACCTATATAATACTGTGAAAGAATGTCGCTTCAGTGAAAAAGAATTAATTGTTCTACTTTAAGAATAGAAACTTGAGAGGAAAGGAACATAAATAGACCCAGTTTGTTAGTCCTTAAGAGTCACTAAAACAAAAATACCACATATTGGGTGGATTATAACAACAAAAATTTCTTTCACACAGTACTGGAGGCAGCAAACTCCTGAATAAGCTGTCAGTAGATTCAGTATTTGTTGAGAACCAGCTTTCTGGTTCATAGATGCTCATCATATCTTTGTGGTCTAATATGGCAAAAGGAACAAGAATTTTGCCTATGAAGGAGTTGTTAATTAAAAATAAATCCTCACTTTGAGTGAGGTTTGGAGCTGAAGAAGTAGTTGAACAGGCTTTACTCTGTGAGAGCTGTTCCAATAAAGAAAAGTTTGAAAGTAGTCTGTATATATTGGAATGGTGAGACATTAAAATTAAGAATCCATTTTTTCTTGAGAAGAGGCATTTCTAGTTCTGAAGCTCCTTTGACTCATAGTGACTTAGAGATATACTGATGCTAGAAGGATGTGCAGGATTTAATCTCTTTTTAAGGAATGCACTACAGAAATGTAATAGCTGGATACCCATAGTTAAATCATTTTTACCTGGCACATTGGTCATCGGTGGGTATGAAACAAATGGCTTTACCTCCCAGCATCAAATTCCTGAATATGATCTGGAGCCTGTGAGATGGCTTTCCTGTCTTGTCTACTCGATCAGGGGTAGGTTCTGAGAAAATTTTACAATATGTTCACAGTATTAATCCCACCATGAGGGCTCAACTCTTACCCATAATTCTCAAAAGTCTCATTACCAAACATCATCATACTGGGGGTTAGAATTCCAACATACAGATTTGGGGACAACACTATCACATTTCATTCATGAACTTCCAAAATTCACCTCCTTCTCACACACAAAGTTTATCATTCAAAGAGTTCAGACCCATTCCAACAGGAACTCAAAAGTCTAAATTCCAAAGTCTCATCTGAATACTATCAAAGTCAGATATTGGTGATATTTGGATTTAATTCAACTTGAGGCAACTTTCTTTCCAGCTGTGCAATCAAATCAGCTATGTGGTTCTGAAATAAGATGCTAGAACAGGCAGAGGATAGACTAGACATTGCTATCACAAAAAAGGAGAAACATAAAAGAAAGGAGTGACATATTCCTAGTAAGTTTAAAAGTTAACAAGAGAAACCTTAAACCTTTAGACTGAAGATAATCCTTTAGGCTTGGTGCTTTGCCTTCCCAACCCACTGGGGTAAAAGTTAATACATTTTATGTTAAATGATCAATAAAAGAAATAACATAGATGCTTCCTTAATAAATTTACATATACTGTACACAAAAATATACTGTACTATCAGAAATATTTGGAATTATATTAAAATGAAGTTGTGAGGCTAGATAGCACCCATGGAAGCCTAAGTCAGCAAACAACAGAATCCAACATGCCTTCAATCTTTCACAGAAATGATGTTTCCTCATCCAGAGGAACTAAAGAGGAGGTTCTCCAAAAGTTATTTAGGAGTTTGATTCAAACAAGGGCACATGGATTTTTCCATGAACACACTTTCAAATCTGCCCTCCTTTTTTGCTTTATGATTAAACTCTGTTTATTGCTGGAATAACATTGCTTTTGTTTGAGGGCAATGCATTTGGTAATGTGTAGTATGAGGATCTAGAAATGAGTTCCATATCACTTGGAGGCTGGTGAAACAAATAGGTATTGGGCATACAGAGTGCCAGCTGGGCTCACTACCTTTGCACCCACATTACAGTTTGGGGGGAGCTTTCTCTGGATCTGAAATTGCAAAAAATATTTTATTGGTCTCTTTAGGGGCTTACTGGGACATTTGCTGTTTAAGACCTTGTTTATGTAGTAGTAGTATTAATTGGAAATAAAGCCTCAAGGCATGAAATAAAGGTTTTTGGGAGGTGTTACCTGTCCATATTTCAGTCAATTTTCTTAAGGTGCTTCCCTCTCCCTGCCAATGTCCCCTTTCATTCTTCTGTTTTAAGTTATTAAGTAAAAATAAAGAGATTAAATCCTGCATTGCTTTCCTCTAACACCACTATGTCTTTAGTTCAGAACAACTTAGTATAGCTGCCTCTGTCAACAATAGTTACGTTTTTTAATGTCAATGATCTTACAAATATAAACTAAATCAAATTTGTGTTTATTGTAACAGTTTTAGCAGAATAAACTTGAACTTCTTCCTAGGTTCAAATCCTCACTTTGATTATTGAATACAGTCTTTGTCTAACTATCATTGAGACTTTATTTCCAGTTAAATTTGGTAACTATATAGAAGGATCTAGAGGATCATTTAAGACACCTTCAGAAGTACCAGAGTTGCAGCAAGGGTGAGTATTTCTTGGATTTCAGACTTCCCAGCTTATGGTTGATCATACGTGAGTTTATTTGGTAATTGTTTCTGGTTGTCTGAGACAGTGACTTATTCGTTTCCTTTGCATATGACATCCAATTTCACAATACCATTATAGACAAGATTCCCCTTGTTCCAATATATATATTCTTTGCTACTTTGTCATAAATCAGTTGCTTATAATTGTACATGAAAGTATTTCTGGGTTCTCAGCTCTATTCCGTTGTTCTGTGTATCTATTTTTAGTTCAATAGTATGTTGTTTAATCATTATGACTTTACAACATAGTTTGAAGTCTGAAAGTATAATACCCCATTCTTCCCTTTTTCATCAGTAGAGTATTGGCTAATTGAAGTCTTTTGTGGTTCTATGAATATCATTAATATTTGTTCTTTTTCTTTTAAGAATGCCATTGAGAATTTTATTGGGATTGCATTGAAAGTGTAAATTACTTTTAGGTGGGATGCCATTTTGACAATGTTAATTCTCCCAATCCATGAGCAGGGAATACCTTTCTATTTCTTTGTGTCTTCTATTTATTTTAACAATGCCTTATAGTTTTCCTTGTATAGGTCTTTCACCTCCATTGTTAGATTTATCTACAAAAGTTAATATTTTTTTAGTGAGACTGACTGTAAATACGATGACTGTCACAATTTTTTCCTCTTCTAGCTCAATATTTTAATGTAAGATTAGGCAACTGATGGTAATTGATTAGTTTATTCAGTGAAACACTGAGATTTCTCTGAGAAGGAAAACATTTTAATACCCATTAACGCCTTTAATTCTCCATCTGCATGGTTATTCTCTCCTTTGAAGCAGATAGTTACGACTTGATTTTTAGGACTGTATAGAGTGTATACAGTCCAACAATTTATATACATGTGCTTCTTTCTGCCAGACACTTTGGTGAATACAAAAACACTGACAAGTTTCTCATTCAAGAATTGTACTGGTAATGTTTGGGGATATGAAACAAGAATAAAATAGCATGAAGTTCCCAAATTAGGTAAAATAGAAACAAGTTCAGAATCTTAGGAAAGAAACATATGGGAAGTTATGTTTATTTGTTCCTTTATAAGCATTTAAAATTTTTCCCTGTGTTGATGGTGGAGATGGATCATGGGGAGACATCTTTTTTTAAAATTCAAATAATTCATTTATGTATATATTTCACATCTTTGTATTCCTCGGGGTTCACCCAGCACCTCCCCTCCCTGACCCCTTCTCCTCACCCCTCCAGCCCCAGCTGTGTATGTTAGTTTTGTTGTTGACCTGTTTTGATTTTTCCTCCTGGCCTTTTGTTTGTTTTTCCTATGTTCCATATAGTAATAAAACTATTTGGTTTCTGTCTTTTTCTATCTGACTTGTTTCTGCTAATATGATTTCTTTTAGGAACATCCATGTTATCATAAATTTTCATTTTTAATTGATGAGCTATATTCCATTGTGTATATATACCACATCTTTCTCATTCATTCATCTGTTTTGACACATTTGGATTGTTTTCATGTCCTCGCGATTATAAATAGTGCTGCAATAAACATCCGAGTGCAGGTGTCCCTTTGTATGAGTATTGAGGTCTCCTTTGGGTAGATTCCCAAAAGAGCGATTGCTGGGTCAAATGGTAGTTTCATTTTCATTAGCGGATCCTCTACACTGCTTTTCATAGTGGCTGGACCAATTTACATTCCCACCAGCAGTGTAGGAGTCTTTCTTTCTCTCCGCATCCATGTCAGCACTTGCTGTTGCCCCCCCCCCCTTTTTTTTTTTATGTGAGCCTTTCTTACTGGTGTAAGGTGGTATCTCATTGTGGTTTTGCTAAGCATTTCCCTAATTGCTAGTGATGTTGAGCATTTTTTCATGTTGGTCATTTGCATTTCTTCTTTGAAGAAGTGTCTTTTTAGTTCTCCCCATTTTTTGATTGAGTTTCTTGTTTTGTTTTTAATCAGTTGTGTGAGTTTCTTGTGGATTTTGTTATCAAATGTGTCCAGAAATGTTTTGTTTTGTTATCAGATGTGTTGTTATCAATCAAATGTTTTGTTATCAGATATGTCCAGAAATATTTTCTGAACTGTAATGTATGGAGGTTTTGCCTAAGTTTTCCTCTATGTATTTTATGGTTTCAGGTCTTAAATCTAAGTCTTTTATCCATTTTGAGTTGATTTTTATACATGGTGTGAGGTAGTTATCTTTGGTTCATTTTTTTTTTTTTGCATGTGGGAGACATATTTTAATGGTGAGAGAATCTACAGGGACTACACCAGAGGAGAGATGTCAAATACAACCCCATAACTAAAAAATATGTAAGTAAATAATTTTTAAAAACTGAACCTTGTTTCTCTTAAAAAGAGTATACATCACATATTGTACTATTTTTTGTCATATAAATCAATATTACCTCAATGAATTTACAAAAAAAAGATACTGTGTGTCTGAAATGGGGTACAAATAGGCAGGATGCTAGACTTATAAGGGGGGGATCAGAATCTAAATCCAGCACTCCCAGTCCTTCACACCCTTGCAGGTGCAGTTGCAAGACAAACAAGATTATGGTAAAATTCAGAGATCATGAGATGTGAAATTTATATATAAATAAATTATTAAAAAAATCAATCTACATGGGAGAAAAGATTATGGGAAAATAAAACAGGATTAATTTACAAAGAGAGAAGAAAAAAAAGAGTCACTGAGGCCATTAGTGGCCCTTTCTTTGTCTTACTCCCAGTCCAGTCTCAATCCCTAAGTCCTAAAGATGATGATTCCCTTCTTCTCATGGTCAAAGATGGTGACTCCCTTCCCCCAGCCTGATGTAGAAATCTTGAACAAAGGAACATGTGATCAAAAATGGCATTGTCAATCCATCTCTTAGAGGCTCAGCATCCAGCATTCTTCTTGCTCCAACCCTAGAGTGGTTCAAGCCACCAAGACTCAAACAAAACTTCAGTAGCAAGAACTTTGGGAATTTCAAAAGAAAACAGAAGATCCAGCATACTATCTTCTCCTCAGAGGTCCGAGTTCTTAGCTTTTCTATGTTTGAGTTTTTCAATCCTTTTCAGCAAATTCAGATCCACTTACACAGACCCCAAGTTTCACCAGTATGTCCTCTTGTCAAAGGTCCAGTTCCAAGTCTCAAGGAAAATACTAGGGTTGCAGTCATCCAGACTATTGTTCATCTAGGACTTACATCTAAGTCTTACATCTTACATCTAAGAAGCTCTTGGCTTCTCCCTTCTCTGCCTGGCTGCAGCCCGCAGCTGTGGGGTAGAACACCTCATGGTAGCTGTTCCATATCCTAATTCCATCTCTCTCTCTGTGTGTCTGTCCTTACACATTTTTCCTTGGCTTTATGCCCTTAGCTGAGTCTCTATTCACAGTGCCCCTTTCCACATTAGTCTTAAGTCTTGCAATATCTGGGCACTAATAACATCCTTCCAATTCAGCTGACTCACCCACTATCATGTTGATTTTGTATTCAGCCAATTTGCTGAACTGGTCTGTTGGTTTAATTTTTTTCCATGAGTCTGTTGGGTTCTTTATGTGTGTTATCATATTATCTGAAAACTATGATAACTTTACTACTTCTTTCACAATCTGGACTCTTCTTAGAGTTTTCTCTTGCTTAATTGCTCTAGGTAGACTTCTAATACTACATTAAATAGTGGTGACAGTGGACATCCTTTTCTTGCACAAGATTGTAGTGAAAGGTTTTTAGCTTTTCACCTTTAAGAATAATACTAGTTGTGGGTTTGCAATAGAATATCCTTTATCTTGTTATTTATCCTTAATTTTTCAAGGTTTTCATCATAAATGTATGCTGAATCTTATCAATCCTTTCTCAATATCTATATGATCATATGGTTTTCATTTTCTTTTATATTGATATTGCAAGCTACATTGATTTTCAAACTGAACCATACTTATGTTTCTGATATAAATCACACTTAGTCTTCATGTCCCATACTTTTAATGGATTGTTGGGTTTGGTTTGCTAAGACTTTATTGAGGATTTTTAGATCTGTTTTCATTAAGGAGATTGGTTTATAGTGTGTGTGTGTATGTGTTGTTGTTATTTGGTTCTGATATTAATATCATGTTAGTGTATAAAAATATTTATAAGTATTCCTTCTCAATGTTTTGAAAGAGCTTGAGAAGAATAGGTTATTAATATCTCTTTGAAGGTTTGGTAAAACTTTAAGACCATCTGGTCCTGGAGTTTTGTATTTCTGATAGAGTTTTGATTGCTGTTTCAGTTTCCTTGGTTATGATTGGTTTGTTCAGGTTTCTATTTCTTCCTTACAGTTTTGAATGACTGTATCATTCTAAGAATTTGTCTACCTCCTATAGGTTGTTGAAATTGTTTGTGTAAAAATGTTCATAGCAATCTTTTATTATCCTTTGGATTTTGTAACTTCTTCATTTTTGTTCCTATTTATTTGAGTTTTTTTCTTCTTTTGCAGTAGTCAGATGTTTATCTAGTTTATTTTTTCATTGAACCAGGTTTGGTTTTATTAATCTTTGGTTTTTTAAAATATATCCTAACGTGTTTATTAGCTAGATACTTATTTTACAAATATTACTTACCAGCAATAACTGTAGAGCTAGAGAATATTCCCTTTCTCCAAGCTTCATGGGTGGGTTCAACTTGGTCCTTTCTAAGACGACAGTTATTTCAGCCTACAGATGTCAGTTACCACATCACCTTATGTTTGTGGACAGGTTTAGTGATCTATTGGGTGTCAGGATTCCTTCTGATAGTTTTATGGAATGGGTTGGTTTTTTATGTGAAATCTTCACCAGTGCAGTACGAATTCAAGACTTTCAGAGCTCCACAGTGTTCTACTGTTCTGGTAGCTTCATAGCAATAGAATGAAGGCTTCCATCATATTTCATTCACTTAATACCATGGTTGACAGGTTTGCCATAGACTGCTTTCTTTGGAACCAGATGTTTGTGGCCACCACAGTGCATATGAATCTGATCTATAACTTAACCTTGTTTGGCATTTTGTCCCAGTCTATGTGTTTTATACAGTTGAGCAGGTATTTTGTTCATAAATGAGAAGTTAGTCAATTTTAATGATTTAATTTAAAGCACAGATATGTTTAAGATTATAATATTGAGTCTAATACTTTATTTTCATCTGTGTTTATTAATCAAAACTAGTTCATGTTATCAAGGCAAAATAACTGACTTGATTTCATAATGTTTTGCGGCTAGTATTGAAGGAAAGAAGTTCAATATGGAGTTGTTGGTGTCAAACCAAGTTGGAATGTCAGCCTGAAGATAGATTTGCTTAAGAGGGAAGATCTGAGCAATTGAGATAGCACTCTCCAACAACAGTTTTATCGTCTCTCAGAGATTTTACTAAGTTTGAAAGTGAGAATTCATTGAATAGCTAGATCATTATTACTGAAATTATGGAATTTAAATTTACTTTTTGCTTTTATCATAATGGAATCAAGAATCTAATGTTTGGTATAAAAAGGTGTTTTTTATTACTTGGAAAAATAAAAACATGTGTTCTAGAAATTATTAAAAAATTACTTGTAATGTTTCTAGTTTAAAGGAATAAGTGCAATATATTTTTTTGTTTACAATCTAGAAATTAGGAAATTAAAGTCTTAAGGATGAAGAGTTCTAGTTGATGTATGAAATTTATGAGGGAAACATTGATGTATGAAATTAATGTATGAAATTAATGAGGGAAACATTTTTCCTGTGTAAGTAGAGTCTGTGTGTCTGGAGGAAAAAAGGTATAGTGAACACAGGTATTTTTGTTGAGCACCAAAGAAAAGATAAATTATCAAGATAGAACTGGATAAGTTTTCAATGGAATGATTAAAAAGAGGAAAAATAAAAAGAATTAGTGTTCTGTAGGATTCTGAAATAAAAAGCTTTTAAAAGAACTTTATATGGTCAAACTGGAGATAATCATATGACTTCTTATTATGAGCATTTAATGAATAGCAGCACTGTACTTACGTAAAACTAAATTTAATTTTCTTTCAGCTGTTAAAAGGACAAAAGTATTCTTAAATCTTTAGTAATTCTAAATTGTTTATTCTGAAAATCTCACACTTCTTCGCACTCAGTATTCTTTAACTGAGAAAACTTAAATCTTTTCAGAATTGTCTAAGTCAGAAAAGAGAACTTGTTCTTAGACTTTTTTGTCACTCTGAGTAATTAGGTATTGTTTCATAGTAATCTATATAAGTGTTTTAAAACTTTTGATAGCTATGACCAACAATTCCCTGACAAAAACACACATATGAAGGAAAAAAACCTGACACCAAAATTCCAAAATAATAGTCTACGATTGATTTTTGAAAATGGAAGATCTTGGAGGAACTCCTTCAGTGGTACCCTGTAACATATTTCTTTCATGTATAGAAAGAGATCATTTTTTAAAATTGTGGAAAATTTAGCTATTTAAACTTCATGGAAGCATTGTCACATATGAAGAAATGTTAAACTGTTTAGCATGTGCATGCATAGTAATAGATTTTCTAAAATTTGGTGCAATTTCCAAAAGTTTTGACATGTTTTGGTACATTATTATCAACTCTGATTATTCTAAAATATTATTTTTTTTTACAATATTGAGCAAACCTCTTTGTAAATTTGTTGCTGAATCACCTCCATTTTGCAACAGAATACACCTTAAGATTAAAAATTAGGAATGACTGGTATTAAATTTAACAATTGAATTGTATTCTTTCATTGATAAATCACTTAATTTTATCCCCTAGTCCTTCCTTGTGATTTATCATAAACTGATTTCACCTGCATTTCTGGGAACTTCAAAAACTGATTGTGCTACACCCCCTAATAAAGTTCTGTTTCTCCAAAGTTCTCTTTCAGCCCACATCTGCCCAGTCCTCTCAGGTACCGGGCCACCTATGTCCCCAGAGACCCTTCCCTACAACGCAGCACCCCCAGAATAGGGGGGGGACTGCCAGACACAGGCCAACAGGAGGGGGTGGTAGGCACAGTGAAGGACAATCAGTGGGTCAATAGGGGTCACCCCCTCTGGTTATCTCCAAATTCAATCAATCCTCACCAGAAACAATGAAATAGCTAATTCAGCAGCAGATACACATGAATATATGAATGAGGAGAAAGAAGTAAAGCCCAGAACAAAGGAACATTTCAGATCCATGGGACACAGGACTGTGAGACTAACTATGGAGACAAACTGTCTCAGAAATACAACCACCAAGGTTTCCACAGATGGGAATGGAATTTCCAGTTCAGAGATGCCTTCAGTGTGAGTTAAGCACCCTTCCATTTTATGTGGAGACGAAAGCTACAGAAACAGGCATTGGCTCCATGATGAACCCGTCCAACCATCCATTAGTACTTATCTTGATCAAGAAACTTTTTACATGGGAGTCCCGCCTGCCAGCAGACAGCCACCCCAGGGCTGTCTGCGTGCCTGGGTCCCTGGCCATCAGGACTCCCTTGCCAGTGGGGAGCAGAGGGGGGTTAAGGTTCCTGGGTAAGCCCCCTAATCTGGGTGAGGCCCGGAGGGGGAGTAGGGTGAGGAAGGTGGCCCCCACCCACCAGCGGATGGCTGCTTCCCAGGGCAGCCATCTGCAGCTCGGATCAGCCGAGCCATGTTGCCCTCTGTTCCTAGCCCAAGGGGAGCATGGAAGGGCACAGGCTCAGCCATCTGGGCCCACCCCCACACAGGGAGGTACTGGCACCACAGGCAAGGGGGGGATGGGGCCTTCCATTTTGCTCTCACTCCAGCTAAACTTCAGAGGATCAAGAACATGTGCAACACAAACCCCAACATAGAATGGGCGAGGGATCATGCAAAAATCCAGCCCACAAGCCTGAGATGGACATGGCAGATGGACAACCAAGAGAGCCAGTGCATGCAAGACAAGAGAAACAACTGTAGAGACATGATGTCACCATGCGCACTTATGCACTCACTGGGCTAAGAAGACCTGGGACTTCATTTTGGAGATGTCTTCAAAGAGAGCAACACACTCTCCCCACACTACAGGAGAGGAGAGGGTGACCAAAGATTGGGTAATTGGCCCCACATCAAAATTGCAAACTGAGGCAGAGGAGATGATCTTCAAAGGCCATTCACAGATGTCTGTATTCACAGAGAAACTTCTTGACCAACACTGGCTGGGGGCGAGATCCCCTAAATCTGACACCAGAGCCATAAGGAAAAGCAGCAAAACAATGGAGATGGGATTGGAGAAGACGGCCTGCAGCAAGAAAACATGGACAGATCACAAATGAATACAGACTAGCCACCCAAGGCAAACTTAAGACTGAAAACCTACCAGCAAGGCTTGCCTAGTTCCAACAACACAGTCCCTCACCCAGTGAAAGGGCACTGCCATTGGAAAGACACTAATGGACTTAGCACAACTAGTAAACAACAAACAATGGGGTTTGAGAGAATGGAAGGGGCACCAGAGGGAGGAGGGAGGAGGAGGTATCCCAAAAAAACAACAGAGGTTGTGATCTAAAGAACAAAATAAATAAAAAATAAAAATTTAAATAAAAAAAGAAACTTTTTACATGAAGAGTGGCTGGGAGAAATGCTCCCAATGCCAGTGACCAGAACTACAAAGCAAAGAAGGAGTAAAATATGACAGAAGCTGGGTCAGAGCAGAGGACCAGTAAGAAGGTGGAGGCACTGAAAGGATACAAATGTACATGAACTGGCTACCTGCAATAAAGATACACCTGTAAAACTAAGCACAGGTCGATGTGTCCCAGGAGAATATATCCACACCTGGAAAAAGAACATTACTCCAGAAAAGAAGAGGAAGAATTCAATGGAATAAATATTCACCAGTAACTAGCAGTGAAAGAAGAGATGGAGTGACCAGGGTGGGGGCAAGTGCAAAAGGGAGGAACATCCCAAGTTAATAAATAGATAAATAAAGTTTATGAGTTGATACTAACATTAGAAACAAACATTTGCTAGTTGCTGAGAAAATACCCTCTTGAAGAGTAAAACATCTTGATTCCTGTTGGTTAGACTGCCTTACATGTCATCAGAGTTGGAAATGTGAAGTTCTGACCTCCCTTACTTTCCTTCACCCCTTAAAAAATTTCAGCACTTGTGCCATTTGGGGAGCCAGTTGTTTTGGGGTACATATCCTACTGACTTTCTTGATGGCCATTTTGAATAAAATACCTTCACATAAAGATGAGTCTCATAATTCATAATTTGACTTCCTGGTGTGAGCAAAAGTCCCATTTGATTGTTTGACTTGTTATATAATCAGATCTCAGTTATGTTTTTTAAATTCATTTCCCATTTACACCAACGATTCTGGTTTATGTTCAGAGGGTTTCACAGAAAAAGGATTCTAACAAATACTCCAGAAATGCAGGTTTATTGTCAAAATGAGGAAAATTGAGATTTCAGAACTCTACTAGAGAAGTTAGATACAACTTTTATTGACTTATTGTTTGAAATATTAGTTTTTAATTTCTCTAGACAAAAACAATTTTTCTCATTTTCGAGATGGTTATAACCTGAAACAATGGCAAGTTATATTATTTTGTGAGCAGAAAAGTACCATTGTTTTCTCTTACTGAAGCAGTGACTCCAACATGGGCAATGTTAAAATTTAGGCAGTGCTATTAGCTGTGCTTGACAAACACAGAAGTAAAAGATGGCTTAAATAGGATAAGGGTGCTTCCTTCTTTTACTTTGTTGCAAATTCCCAGTGGGGAAGAGAAAAGGAGTCAACAAGAGGGTGTGTAGGTGGAAATTGGAGCCTCTGGTTTTGAGAAGGGGAGAAAGAAGGGAAAAAAAGGCACAGAGACTGGGGCAGAGAAGAGAGCAGAGGGAAATTCAGAGATCTCTTGAGGTTTTGGCTCCCAGAGGCAAAAGGACCCAGAAGCTGAGTCTTTTGGGGTTCTCCCAACACTCAGGCCCCAAAGGGTCAGGAGTTGTTTGAAGGTGGAGGAGAGGTCACCCTGATAGAGTGCTGAGCCACTGTGCAACCTGTATAGACCCAAGCTGAACCATGTGTTGGCAGAATTCACCTGATCCTGATTGGAGTGACAGAGGACCAAAACACAAGGAAGTGACTTGGCAATTTCAGACTGAGGTACACTAGAACTGAGGTAAACTCCACACAGCTCCCTGAGGAGTAGAAGTGGGGTTCCATTCTGTTTGGGATACTTGTGAGGGTTTGGACTATTAGACTCTTTTAGTTTGTTTTTCCCTTATCTGTAAATAAATTTCTATGTTTACCTTTGTCACTAAGGTTTGATCTCTGGGCAGCTGCTTGTATGCAGGCAGGAGAACCTTCAGTGAAAAAAAATAAAAAAGGGGGTAGTCTCCTACCCTGGTAACGTTACCACCATGATTCCCCCAAAATATTAACTTTTAGTAAGTATTCTTATTTCTCATGGTAACATGTTTATTTGCATAAATGCAATAAGATATTATTTTTTGTCTATAATATAATGTAAACATGGCTATAATACCAAAATTAACAAACTATATTGCTTTCAGGTGTTCAGACTAAGGCTTCAATGTATTTGCGACAATTTACTTTCAAGAATTCAGACTAAGCATCAAAATAAAGAGAGCTTAAATATCTTATTTCATGGTTCTGAGGATATCAGGAATATAATGAGAACATTTATTTGATAAAAGCAGAAACCCCAGGATATTTTTGTGACCTCAAAAGGAGAGGAATTTACCCATGGGGATCAAGGGACAAGTTTGATGGTGAGAATTTTCAAACCCTGAACCATGAGAGACCAGTAAGAGTTCAATTTATAATACCTTATGAACACCCTTTCTTGGGATCACACATGTGTGGACATTTGGTGGGGTGGAGATGATGGTGGTGTGCTCTCTGGCAGCACCCAATGCTGGGAGGAGTATGGGTCCCTGCCTAGGTAAGCACAACCTGAATGGGGACAGGGCAGGGGGAACCACCCAAAGGATGGGGGTTCAGATCCTTGCACAGATCCCCAATTCTGCCAGGGTACAGGCATGTAGGCAAGGGTTGGGGTTAGTGGGTGGCAACACCCCTCTCTGGTCTTACTCTTACTCCAGCCAGTCCTCACCAGGAACAAGAAAATCATTAATGAACCAACTTTAGACATAAAGGAGGCTGCAGGACAAAAAAGGTCCTAACACATCTATCTCCTGGGCAGGACGCATGAAGAGCATGGAAGAAAACAAAAGATAAAGGACTGAGTACTAACTATACCAAGTACTTATCAAAGAGCTACACCTATACCATCACTCAGGGCTGGAAGTTATTATCAGGGCTCAGAGAAGCCTACAGTGAGAATAAGTTACCTTCCCTCACCCCAGTGGGAGGAAGGTCACAGAAACATGGCAGTGGCCCCAGTGGGAGGAAGGACACAGAAACATGGCAGTGGCCCCAAGGCCAAGCAGCAAGCAAACTGCAAATTGAAAGAAGAAACATCAGGACAACCATATGCTAATGTCTGTCTCCAACTTGGAACATAACTACTGACACGGACTGGGAGACTGACTCCTTAATCCAGCGTCCAGAAAAATAAGGCAAGGAAGCAGAAAAATGGAACTAAAACCAAAATGGAGGAGACAGCCAATAAGGATGAAGCACTGATAGGGTCCAAACTGGACTGAATGCACACCACAAAGTCAAGAATGGAAATCTAAGCAGCATGATCCACTGGGTCCCAGGAAAGCAGATCCTTACTCAGGAAAAGGACAATGCTTCAGAAAAGGAAGAGACAAATGGGCTAAAACATGATCAAAGAACAGTAACAAGAGTTGGAGTGACTGTGGGGTGGGCAGGGGTAAACATGGGGACATACCCAAGGGGATCAACAACTATGTAAACAAACATAAACAAAATACCTTATGAAAAGTGAGTAAAATCCTGAGTTTAAACCCTCACTTTGATTATATAATACTTGCCTTGTCTATCACTAAGACTTTATTTCCAGTTGATACCAGAAATTTAAGAATTTTAAGGATGTGGGGGCTTCAAATCCAACTTTCCAAAGTCTCTCTAATCCCCAATGATGGAACCTCAGGAATGATGAGGAATTTTTCCCAATCTTCCCTCTTAATTGGCTGGGAGAGACACCATTTCTGATTGGGAATAAGTCTCTCCATAAGTTATATTTATATGTTTAACTCCATGTCGATAAACAGCAACTCCCCAAAGTTGTAAACTACTGTAAATAGTGAGAATTCCTAATAAAAGTAAAAAATTCCCTGTTTCTGGACATCCTTATATAGGACCTTGTGAGTTATCCTTGTGAGTTATTATATTTTTCTCTTCAATTCCTCAGCCTGTATTTACTTTTTGGGTTGAGATTTCTTGGTAAAGACTTCTCTCTTAAACAGGGAAATAGCAAGGACCTAGTCAACCAAGTGAATTAAATGAATTTCAACATCCTTTATTACCCTGCCACTGATGGTACTAAAGTTAATTCTAGAGACACTGGCCTATTTTAGTTACCAAATCACATACCATTCTTCTTATGGGAAAATTCTTCTATTGATGTTACTGTACCTTCCATCAAGACTGAAAATGGACCCCTTTAAACTTCTTCCCAGAATTAATCAATATCCTATAAGAGGCCTAACAGCTTTAAAGGGGAGTTCAATAAATCAACCTGCCTTTGGAGGTTCCAATTACCAGATTCTCTTTTTCCTATTTGTAATTGAAAAAGAAGGAAAAGTTCTTGGGGTAGAGAATGATCTCCAGTCAGTACCTATTTATGAATGATTGAGACTGATTTCCTGACCGTGGACATCTGCCATGAATCTCTCTCCATTCACAAATCAGTAGACTTATTGTTTGCACTCTGGCCCTCTTTCACTCCTTGTTCATAATTACAACTATCCCAACCCTCACTGGAATCACCTGTAGCTTGCTACAGTTTGCATTTTCCAAATGCAATTTCCTCTACCTTCTCTAATAAACTCTTTTTGTAATTTGAACTTACCCTCACTTTACCTTTTTATTTAGATCCTTAAGAGATCACCCATGTTCCAATATATCTTCCTTAGTTCCATTGTGAAATAGCAGTCCAATTTCCCCCTTGGTAGTCAGGATCAGTAACTCCAGTCAGCATAGTAACTCCCCTATTTGTCTCTTGATTTGGCAGCACAAATAGCCTTGATTTAGCAGCATAAATAGCCTTAAAATGTTTCTAGTAGGTCATTAGGGTTAATATAAGAGGTGTCACTACCATTTTCCATTTCCAGGAACCCTGGTTCCTGGTATTGAATCCTGGCAATGGAAGTCCTAGACATTTAAGAAGATGAGGGTATGCCTAAAGAAGATTAAGCAGCCAACTATACCCAGAATCCCAGAAAATGCTTTCCAGAACTAATGAAGCCCTTCCACCATAGGGGAGAATGGCAACTCTCTAACTTAAAGGCAGGCCAATGAAGTCTGGGGAGAGCAAGAAATATCCAAAGAGTTCTAATTCCTTGAAATTTCCCAGTTTCTAGATGATAAGATATTTTCCCTAAATGAGACAAGAAAAACCCTGGAAAAACATCTAATGCTTTCCCTCTCCCAAGGGAAAGGAGGTGTTTGACACCATGGTAACTCAGGCCAAAGCTCTCCTCTGCCCCAACCTGTTATCAGGAGCACTTCCAAAGTCCACATCAGGAAGTGATATAGTGAACAGTACGTGCACCCAATTTAAGACCAAAGCTCCCACTATCCTCTTGTGGCCATCCTTACCAAAGACTCTGCCCACCTGGGTAGCTCAGGTTCAGACTCAATTCTAAAATTGACTACAGTAACATGCCCACAACATGGGAGAACAGAACAACTTTAAAAACAAAAAAGGAGAGGCCAATCCAAACTGACAGAAAAACTCAGATTCTTACAAACTAACATCAGACCATCTCATGAAAGTTTAAAAACTGTAAAGGAAGGTCCACAGGCATCAGAATGTTTGGAGAGGGGTGACTCCTCCAGAGTCAGTCACTGTCTTGGTCATTTGCACACTACCAGAGTACCCACAACCAGTTGAGACGTATCATCATCATCAACTCTGACCCTGATACCAGCTGACTCCAACTGGGGATGCTTTGGATTCTAGGGAGACTCAGGTGAGTGAAATTGCAAACTGCAGATGTCATTGCCACCCTGCTGCTGCCCATAGATGAGGAACCCTGGGCTCCATGCTTCCAGTCAGTTCCAGGAGCAGAAAAACCCTCCCACCATACAACCACCTCTGAGAGTATCCTGAAAAATTCAGCTGGGAAGTGTACATTGCCTAACCAGGGAAAGTGCCTCCCCACCACAGGCACCTCTTAGAGTATCCAGGACAGTTGAACAGGGTACAAACCAAGAATAGCAACCAGAAAGATAAAAAAACAACTCTTATTACCTTCACCCCCCTTTTTTCTGTTTTCCCCTATCATTAATTTTTATCTTTTTTCCTTACTCCCCCCTTTTCTTTTCCTTTCCATTTCATTATCTCTTTTTCTTTTCTACTTCCTCCTTCCCTCTTTTTCCCCCATTTTCTCACCTCTCCTAGAACCGCAACTTTGAAAAAGATAGCAGACCCTGAGAAGAGCAGCCCATTCAACCTAGTGGCCCCACCCAGAGAGGCACAGGCTAGTGGGACCTAACAATTAAACAAGTATACCCTGTGCAGCTAGAAGGCACCTTATAACAGACTGATCCCTGCCTTGTACCTATCACGGCAGTATACTACACAGGGTCCCTGATTATCCAAGGCTGAGACTTGGGCTCCTACTCTACTTAGTGGGGACTTGACAGGAGCTTCTGGGGGCAAATCACAATTAACATCAGCATTTGCCACAGTAGAAGAGTGGAAGCTTCAGGAAAACCCCACACCCAAGTCCCACCTGCCACAATATTCCCCCAAGGCACTGTAGAAAAACCCCACCTACTGGTATCAGTCACCTGGCAGTCACAAACCCATGTGAAAACTATGGGAATCTCCACTCACCAATACTAGTAGCCCAAAACAACCAGATAGGAATGATGAGGAGAACTGCCTACCACCAACAAGCATTCAACTGATAGGAGTTGAGGAGAGAGTGGCAGGGGCTCTGTACAACAGCCACAAAATTCCAGGCACTAGGCAGATATATCTACAGCCTGGCAAGACCTCACAGAAATCATGCCTGCCAGGCAGTATTAGTAGTACTGGGGCATTATGGGTAGAACAAACACAAAGGCAAACTATGGGAAGTAAAATCACGAATGTTTTTTACAGTAATTTAATTATTTATATATATATTTCACATCTCTGTATTCCCTGGGGTTCTCCCACCCCCTCCTCACTTGTGGACCTTTACCTATATTCTATCTATAAGTGAAATAATCTGATTTCTGTCTTTTTCTTTCTGACTTATTTCTGCTAATATGGTTCCTTTTAGGTCCATCCATGTTATCTCAAATGCTTAACTTTGTCATTTTTAGTTAATGAAAAATATTCCATTGTGTAAATATACTGCATCTTTTTCATCCAGTCATCTGTTTGGGGGCATTTGGGTTGTTTCATGTCCTCACAATTATAAATAGTGCTGCAATAAATATCGAGTACAGGTGTTCCTTTGTATAATAAGTATTTTGGTCTCCTTTGGGTAGATTCCCAGAAGAGCAATTGCTGGGTCAAATAGTAGTTCCATTTTCATTAGTTTGAGGGTTCTCCACGCAGCTTTGCATAGTGGTTGTACCAGTTTATATTCCTACCATCAGTGTAAAAGTGCCCACTTCTCTTCACATCCACACCAGCACTTGTTTCCCATTTTTTGGTTATGGGCCATTTGTACTGGTGTAAGGTGGTATCTCATTATGGTTTTGGGTTGCATTTCCCTGATTACTGTGATGAGCATTTTTCCATATGCCTATTGGCCATCTGTATTTCTTTTTTCTTAAAGCAAATAATTTATTTATATATAAATTTCACATCCTTGTAATCCCCAGGATTCAACCCCCCCCACCTTCCCCCTCTGTCCCACCCCCCTGCCCCAAGTTGTGTCCTTTAATTTGGTTGTTAGCTTTTTTTTTTTACTTTTCTTCATAGTTTTTTTTTTAATTTTTCCCAAGTCCCACATAATTGTGAATCCATTTTGTGTCTGTCTTTATCTTTTTGACTTGTTTCTGCTAACATGATTTCTTCTAGATGCATCCATGTTATCATAAATTCATCTAATTTGTCATTTCTAATTGATGAGTAATATTCCATTGTGTACATATACCACATCTTTTTCATCCATTCATCTGTTTTGGGACATTTGGGTTGTTTCCATGACACTGCAATTATAAATTGTGCTGCAATAAACATGCAGGCACAGGTGTTTCTTTGTACCCATACTGAGGTCTCCTTTGGGTAGATTCCCAGAAGAGCGATTGCTGGGTCAAATGGTAGTTCCATTTTCATTAGTTTGAGGGTCCTCCACACAGCTTTCCATAGTGGCTGGACCAGTTTACATTCCCACCAGCAGTGTAAGAGTGTTCCTTTCTCTCCACATCCACACCAGCATTTGTTGTTGCCTGCTTTTTTGATGTGGGCCATTCTCACTGGTGAGGTGGCATCTCATTGTGGTTTTGATTTCCATTTCCCTAATTGCTAGTGACATTGAGCAATTTTTCATGTGCCTGTTGGCCATTTGTATTTCCTCTTTGGAGAAGTGTTTTTTTAATTCTCCCCACTTTTTGATTGGGCTTCTTGTTTTGCTTTTGTTTAGTTGTGTAAGCTCCTTGTGGATCTGTTATTAATCCCTTATCACTCTTGTGGAGGGCAAATATTTTTTCCCATTTGGTTGGGCTTCTTTTAGTTTTTTCTGTTGTCTCTTTTGCTGTACAGAAGCTTTTTAGTTTGATGTAGTCCCATCCGTTTATGTTTTCCTTCAATTTTTTGCTTTCTGCAGATGATTCCAGAAAGGGATTTCTGAATTGTACTTCATGGAGGGTTTTGCCCAAGTTTTCCTCTATGTATGTTATGGTTTCAGGTCTGATATCTAAGTCTTTTATCCATTTTGAATTGATTTTTGTACATGGTGTGAGGGAGTTGTTTTGGTCCATTTTTTTGCATGTCTTAGTCCAGTTTTCCCAGCACCATTTATTGAAGGGGCTATCTTTGTTCCAATGTAAGTTTTTCACTCCTTTGTCAATGATTAGTTGACTATATATGTGTGGCTTTATTTCTGGACTCTCAATTCTGTTCCATTGGTCTGATTGTCAGTTGTTGTACCAGTACCATGCTGTTTTAAGTATGATGGCTTTGTAGTATAGCTTGAAGTCTGGAATAGTTAGGCCTCTATTCTCTCTTTTTTGGAGAGGAGATTTTTTGATATTTGAGGTCTTTTGTTATTCCATATGAATTTTTGTAATTTTTGTTCTATCTCTTTAAAGAATGTCATTGGAATTTTTAAGGGGATTGCATTGAATCTGTAGATGCTTTTGGTAGGATGGTCATTTTGATGATGTTAATTCTTCTGATCCATGAGCAAGGGACAGATCAGTAAAACAAAAACTAAACAAGGACACAAAAGCTCTAAAGGAAGACCTAGACCAAATGGACCTAATAGACATCTACAGGACACTGCACCCCCCTAAAAAGGGAATACACCTTCTTTTCAAATGCACATGGATCCTTCTCTAAAATTGACCATATATTAGGACACAAGGAATAATACATAAAAATCAAAATTATACCAACTTATTTCTCTGATCGTAAAGGCATCAAACTAGAAATTAACAATGAAGAGAAAGCAAGAAGAGTGTTCAAATCATGGAGACTGAACAATATACTACTAAACAAAGAATAGGTAACTGAAGAAATTAAAGAAAAAATTAAAACCAACCTTGAAACAAATGGCAAAGATGACACAACATTCCAAAATGTCTGGGACTCAGCAAAAGCATATCTAAGAGGAAGGTTCATAGCAATACAGGCCCATATCAAAAACCAAGAAAATATCCAAAGAAAAAACCTCATATCCCAACTTGAAAAATTAGAAAAAGAACAACAGGAAAAGCCAAAGCCCAGTAGAAAACAAGAAATAATCAAAATAAAAGGAGAAATAAATAGCATAGAGATCAAAAAGACTATCCAGAAAATCAACAAAACTAAGAGCTGGTTCTTTGAAAAAAATAAATAAAATTGAAAAACCCCTTGCAAAACTCACAAAGAAGAGAAGACATCCAAATAAATAGAATCACAAACAAGAAAGGAGAAATCACCACAGACACAAAAGAAATCCAAAGGACATTCAGAAACTACTATATGGAAACAAATACAACAACCTGGATGAAATGGACTGATTCCTAGAAAAATACAACTACCCAAAAGTGAACAAAGAAGAAATAGAGAGAGCCTAAGTAATCCAATCACAAGCAGTGAAATTGAAGCAGTCATAAAAACTCTCCCTAAAAACAAGAGCCCAGGACCAGATGGCTTTACAAATGGATTCTATATGACATTCAAAGAGGAAATAACACCTATACTACTAAAACTCTTCCAAAAAATTGAGAAAGAAGGGAAGCTCCCAAACACATTCTATGAAGCAAACATCACACTCATACCAAAAACAAATAAAGACAGCACTAAGAAAGAAAGCTATAAACCAATTTCCCTAATGAACACAGATGCAAAAATTTTAAATAAAATACTAGCAAAGCAAATCCAACGATGCATAAAAAGCATTATTCACCATGACCAAGTGGGATTTATCCCAGGGGCACAAGGATGGTTCAACATCCAGAAATCAATTAACATAATCCACCACTTCAATAAGAAGAAAAACAAAAACCACATGATCATACCAATTGATGCAGAGAAAGCATTCGACAAAGTCCAGCACCCATTCATGATAAAAAAAACTGGGGATCAAAGGAACATACCTCAACATAATAAAAGCCATCTATGACAAACCTACAGCAAACATCATCTTAAATGGGGAAAAATTAAAATCATTCCAGTTAAGATTTGGAACTAGGCAAGGATGCCCTCTCTCCCCACTACTTTTTAAAATTGTATTGGAAGTTCTAGCCAGGGCAATAAGGCAAGAGAAAGATATAAAAGGGATACAAATAGGAAAAGAAGAACTGAAGCTATCATTATATGCAGGTGATATGATTTTTATGTAGAGAACCCCAAAAAATCCACAGAAAAACTTCTTGAAACAATAAACCAGTTCAGTAAGGTAGCCGGCTACAAAATCAACACACAGAAATCAGTAGCCTTCCTATATGCAAAAAGCCAAGCAGAAGAAATTTAAAAAGTCATCCCATTTACCATTGCACCAAAAACAATTAAATACCTGGGAATAAACCTAACAAAACACATAAAAGAACTAAAATACAAAGAAAACTTTAAAACGCTACTAAATGAGGTAGAAGAAGACACAAGGAAATGAAAAGACGTCTGTATTTCTTCTTTCAAGAAGTGTCTTTCTAGTTCTTCTCCACATTTTTTGACTGGGCTTTTTGTTTTATTTTTTGCTGAGTTGTGCGAGTTCTTTCTGGATCTTTGTTATTAGACCCTTATCACTTTTATGGAGAACAAAAATTTTTTCCCATTTGATTGTGTGTGTTTTTTAAATGGTTATTGTCTTTTGCTGTACAGAAGCTTTTTAGTTTTATGTGATCTCAACTGTTATGTTTTCCTTCATTTTTTAACCATCTTTAGATGTGTCCTGAAAGGGATTTCTGAAGTGTAAGTCTTGGAGAGTTTTGCCCAAATTTTCCTCTATGTATTTTATGGTTTCA
>PVHY01006543.1:0-73740 GCA_004024945.1 Uropsilus gracilis | reverse complement strand
AGAGTGTGGCACTGCAGCAAGGCGGCATAGTGAGCTGGTATCTGGAGATGGGGGATTTGGACAGCTGCTTTGTGCATCAGCAATTGTGGAAGAAGTTTGGAGAGACTTGGAGAAGTGGAGCAGCGCAGAACACAGGAGAAGTGAAGAGAAGACGCCGGAGGAAGACTGGACTTTGTGAAAGTGCCTGCCTCTCAGGTTTGGAGGGGCAAAGGGCACCATCTTGGACTTGCGTTTGGGACTTTTGGACTAAATGGTGACTGGGAGAAGTTAACTGCCACTGTGATGTGAGGACTTTTCATTTTCCTGGTTAATTTCCTTGTAAACACTTTTTTTTTTTTGAGACTAGGTCTCGCTATTTTTGCCCATGGAAGGAACCGCAGGCTCATGTTGCCCGGGGTACCACAGACTCAAGCAATCCCAGCTTCAGCTTCCCAGGTAGCTGGGATTACAGGTGTGCACTACCACTGCGCCCAGCTATTTTTCGGAACTAGGTCTCACTGTGTTGCCCCCAGTGGGACTTGAACCATGATCCTCAGCCCCAGCTGCTTCATAGGCTGAAGCCAACAGGCATGAGCCACTGTGCTCGGCGATTTTTAAAACCCTGTAGTTTGAACTGCATTTCAGTGGCAACTGCTGCTTGTGGGTGAGAAGGATCTGGTAAGAAAGTGCTTACAACGTGCCACTGTGCCCAGCCCAATCAAGTATTCTTTATCAGCATGGGTACATGGGCTTTTTAGATGCGGTGCTACTGCACTCTTAAGTCATCACTTTCTCCACCCCGGGAAGCCCAAAACTTCATGCGACTCACTTCGGTCCCTATTCACTTTACTGTGCTGGTCTGGAACTGAACTCACAATTCCTCTGTGGTGGGGCTGTTATCTTCCCACAGTCCTGGGGGCAGAAGTCCAAGATCAAAATGCCAGCACTTTTGGGCGTTGGTGAGAATGTTCTTCCCAGCTACCTTCTGTGTTCTCACATTGCCTTTCCTCCGTGCTAGTGCAGAGAGAGAGACAGACAGAGACAGAGAGACACAGAGGACAGAGAGACAGAGAGAGACAGAGTGTTCTGGCATCTTCTTCGTGTAAGAACACTAGCCCTGGGGTGATGGCCCCCCATTTCCTCCTGAGGCCCCATCCCCAAATATATTCAGCTTAGGGAGGAGCATGACTTCAGAAGATGAGTTGGAGGGGACACAGCTCATTCCAGACAAGGCTTCTTAAAAGAAGCCGGGTTCCAGGCCAGGCCGGCGCAGACAGCAAAGAGCCAGGGGATGCGCCCCCACTGTGAGCTGTGCTAACCCAGCAGAGGGGCTGGTGCGGGATCATCAATCACCAGGATGCCACAGGGCAGGAAAGATGAGTCCTGGATAGCGGGAAGATGAATGGGCCGGCTGACGTGTGATTACACAGGCTCCTCCACGGAGGCGGCAGCCTGCTCGCAGGGCAGAGTGAGCTCAGCCAGGCCATGCTCAGCACCCACTGAGCTACCTGCTCTGCCACCTGCCAAGGTTCAGGGGTGCCCCCCACCCCAATCACAGCCCTGTCAGGCCTTCCGTGTTCCTGAGGGAAGGGGGCTTGGGATGGGACCAGTGCAGGTGCTGGGATTCATGGGGGACATAGCATCATTAGCCACCATTTCAGGCTGCCTGGCTCTCTTTAATAATTAATACTAATAATGAGAGCACTAAATGATTGGTCCTTCAGGTGCATTTTCTCGTTTTCATGCATGATGATGGCCAGGCAGGCCAGAGCTAAGTCCTGGGGTGAAGGCGACACTTTCTGGAGGACACAGAGAGGTTAAGAAGGATTCATTTCTTTTTATCAGTCAACTGATTTTTATTGAGCACCTACTAAGTACCGTTGTGTCAAAAAAGGTGAGCAAAACCTAACAACGTCTCTGCTATCATGGGATTATATGGGGAGACAGGTGATTAAAAAACAAAATGAAACTACTGAATGGGCTTGTTTCAGGTAATGAGAAAGGCAAGGGAGACAATTAAGGTGATGGGAGAGCGAGCAGGAAGGTGGGTGCTTAGAGACGATCCTGTGGAGGAAGGACCACCTGAGTTGAGACCAGGCCAGGCACAGAGCTGGTCCTGGAAGTCGTTGGCAGGAGAAGGTTCTAGAGGGAGAACAGCAAGCGCAAAAGCTCAGAGGCAGGAAAAATCTGGTGCGTCTGGAGAACTGGAAGGAGGCTGAGTGCCTGGCTCTACATGTGAAGGCGAGGAGGGTGGAGGCCCCTTGGTCCTCCAGGGAGGAGCTGGGGTGCTATTTAAGTGATGGAGATTCCTCTGGAAGGTTTTCAGTGGTCAGGCTTTCAGGAGAATTGAATTTGGTTTTAAAGGGTCATGGTGGGGCGAATGCTGGTGGTTACCTTCCTCGTGGTGTCTTGGGAGTTCCCAGTACGACAGAGCACTGGTTGTCGTGCTAGGGACTTGCTCATGATGCATCTTTCCACAGCTGCCTCACCTTGAGCTCATCTCCACACTCCCTGGACCTCCTGGGGTGGTCAACTTCCCCCTTAATCTGGCTCAGAGTCAGTTTTGGGGGCATCCCTAACTGGGATTATTGAGAAGATGAAAGTTGTCAAGTGTTAGGAGTCGCGTGTGGAATGAAGAAGAAATTGAGATGGAAAAGACTGACAGCGATCTGTGAGGCTAGCCCACAGAATGGGGATCCTGGGAAGCATGTCCAGGTCCAATTTTAATGAAGTTGTGAAGCCCCTTATGTACCCCAGAATGCTCCACGGGGAACCATTCTTCATAGGGAAGCATTATCCAGGGGGAACCACTCTCCAGGGGACCCATTCTCCAGGGGGAACCATTCCCCCACCAGGAACTCACTGATATTCCCTCCAACTTTGTAGAGGAGACTGTTACCTGACTTTGTGAATCTGCTGCTGCTGCAAAGAGAGAAAAAGCTGTAGAGCCTTCTTTGGGAGGCAGCAATGACTGCTTATGGACCCCAGGTATGGAAGGGGCCATCCCTCTGATTTTTTTTATCCCGAGAACAAGAAGAGACATGAGGACACTCCTCAAAGCTTAAGCCAGGTGAGGGCAGGTCCCGGGCCCCTCTCAGGCTGTGTCTTGTATCCTGAGGACTAGCCACAGGCCCCTACCTGGGGACAGAGGGAACTAAGGAGACTGTGAAGGTTGTGGGAGCAGAGCGGACACATGGGGCTGACACTGTGAGGTGCACATTCTGAGCCAAGGATTGTGGCAATTGCATCATCATCATCATGCATCTATCTGTAAGTATCATAAGGTTGTCGGGTGACAGCTGTGGATATGCTGAGTTCAAGTCCAGGATCTGACTCCAATTTGCTGTGTAGTTCTGGCCAAGCCCCTGCCTCTCTCGGGGTCTCAGTTTATCCAAGGAGGACGTGCCCAGTCAGCAAAGAAGTTAATCTCAGGCTGTGTCTTGTATCCTGAGGACAGCAGTTGAATATCCCCCTCTGATGTCCTATCAGATCTTCGTCTGACTACCACAGGACCTTTGCATATGCAGTTTTGTGGAAGTCTTATCTCACTCCCCAAGCACTGCCTTGTTTTACATTCACATTGTTCTATTTATCAAAAAATCTAATAAAGTTTGTAGCTTAAGGCTTCTTTTGTGTGACTATTTGATTCACGTCCGTCTCTGCCACGGGACTGTGGGCTTTTAATTGCAGGACCCTGTCCTGTCTGCTAGCTCTGCACTACAACACCAGCCCTCCACATGGCACCCTGTCTAGGGCAGCATTCACTAATAACTGTTCGGTGGATGACGCCATCATCATTATTACCTGGAGCCAAGAAGCTCCCCAGGAAGGCTGGAGAGCACAGTCCTGATGGCCCCAGGAAGAGAAAAGCCAAAGGCAGGCTGGAGGTATATGCAACTCCCGGCAGTGGCCCTCAGCTTAGAGGTACCCGTGCCTCCCTGCTCTGGCACCCTGCTCCCGGCCTTGGGAAGTGCCCCTTACCTTGGGCCGTCCCTGTCCTCTCCGCCCTGTGAATGGAGGTTGAGGTGCTCTGTGAAATGCCTGAGGACATGGTTATCTTGGGGTCAGGGGTCAGGGCACCTGGGGGAGGGGGGCCCCTGACAGACCAGACCATCTGGAGCTTTGCCACTTTGGGAATCAGCAGAGAGAGTAGAGTGCACTATAGTCTCGGGTACACACATTCGTGACGCCCTGAACTCAGACGGGTGTGACCGAACACACATACCCACGCTGAAAATACAAGTGCACACAGGCGTACAGGCACTTGTGCACGGATCAGACCGTGTTCACACACAGCACCCCGAGGTGTGCGCGAGCCGGGCGCAGACACAGACACAACTGTGCGGACCATCCTCATGCAGCGGCGCAGGCCAAATGTCTGCAGACACGTGCGTGCAGGTGGCTATAAATACCCACCACCCAAACACGTCGTCATGCGCTGGCCAGTTCTCTGAGGTGGGGTTGAATAAGGAGCCCCCTTCAGGAGGCCTCAGAACACTATTCTTGGCTCTTCTCGTGTACAGCCGCCTTCCTCGCTGCAATCACTCAACACCCTACAAAGCGACGCCTCCACCTTGCCCACCCTAAATCTCACACACAAAGGGCTGCCTGGAAATGGGTCAGGGGGGAGAGCTGTAGGAGACCCCGCGTCCTCAGTTTTCTCCCCCAGCCGCATGTAGCTCTCACATTATTGAGACCCCACCCCCTCGTTCACGGTGATGAGGCGGGGGCGCCCTCTGGTGGTAGTTGTCGGCAGCGCGTTTCTGGACAGCCAGGCAGAGGAGCGGAAGGATGCGCCCGGCCAGGCACGTCCTGCCAGGCCTGAATCCTTTTTTCGTGCCCCCAGGCTGGAGGACCTCGTCGCCTCCAGGTGAGGCTCTCAAAGAGGTAACTGCTCCCCAGTGTTCACCGTGGCATTAGTCACAATAGCCATGACGCATAAATGTCCTAAGTGTCTATGGATGAATGAATAGAATGAGACACGTGGAATGTGTACATATATAATCAAGAAGTATAAAGCTCACTTTTGTTGGGAATTGTGGAAACAGACAACTAGCCCCAGACATGGGTGAAAAGGAGCCTCAGGAGGCAGCATTCACACGATGGGGATCAGGGCTTAGAATAAAGCCAGTACCACCCTCAGCAGTGAAAAGAAGTTTCAAAACTGGGTACCTAGCTGGGTGCAGTGGCGTGCCCCTGTAATTCCAGCCTTGGGAGGTTGAGGCTATGGATCAGGACTACCTCGGGCAAGAGAGCGGGTTCAGGACTACCCCGGGCAACATAGTGAGACCAAGTCTCTAAAAAACAAAAACAAAAACAAAAAAACTGGGTACCTATCATCCAGCTGCTGAATCACAAGGTCACCCACAGCGCATTCTGCTTTTTTTTCATTTTTGGTATAAGCAGGGGGCAGGGTGGTTTGGTTTTCCAACCCATCCCCATCCAACACAGGTGATTGGGCTGTTTCCATTTGCCAGTATGAGAAGTGCCACCCTCATATATTCTCCTGTGTATGTGACCTTGTGCACAGGCAAGAGAAGAGATGGCTAAATGTGGGTGTACTGACTCCAAGGAGGTCTGGGAAATGCGGCCTTCCAGCATGGTTTGTGCTGTTGGGTGCTGATGGCAGCTGCAGCCCCCGAAGGCACCTCCTGGCTCCCCAGTCTCTGCTTTCTGGGGCTCTGTACCCTGGAATCCCCATGGCTGAATTACTTTGTCTTCAGCCTGAAATCTGACCCGCGGATGCCCCCCACCTTCTGGGTATGATCAGAACCCAGGACCCACTTTAGACACACCACTTCAGGGCCACATCAGCGACACTGGCCCCGTGCTTGGAAGAGTGTTGGGGGAGGAGGACTATTGTAGCTCCGGCCTGAAATCTTAATTTCTGAACAAGGGGCCCGTGTTCGTTTGGCACGTAGCTGGCTTACCCCTGGGTCCTGGTGTGCGCCCCTGGCCGGCCCTCGCCTGAGCTCAACTCCAAGTGACGGATGCTCTTGTCCCGAACATACTCAAAGGAGGTGAAATCGGGAAATGTCAAAACTGCCAGTGCCCGGAAGGAGCAGGCACACAGCCCAAGCCCCCTCCCCCACCTCCAACCCACCTCGGGGCTTGGCTGTTTCCACCGAGCAGCAGCCGAACTCCAGACCAATTCCCAGTTAATTATAAAATTGGCTGTTCTGTGTATTTATGCTCTTGGAGAAAACTGCGCGCGAGCGCGCCTCCTGCAAATCTGCTTGGTGTCCCATGCTGGTGCCCAGCTCGGCGTCTTGCTTTGCGAGCACTCGGAAATTGCTAGCATCTGTGTTTTCGCGACAATTGGAAAACTGCGGTGACTAAACCAAAACAAAAGTTGCCAACTGTGTCACCAACACAGGGAGAGGGGAGAGAGGAGCGTGAGCAGGAAGCGCTCGTTTCTTTGGGGAGCTTTCTGCGGAAGTCAAACGGGGACTGAGTGAAACAGAAGTGAACGTAAAACCCCGTGAATCCTAAAGGGGTCATTGTGCCAAGATTCGGTGTCCCAGGCCGGTGTGGTTCATTAATGACATGACCTTGGGGAGCCCGTGCCCTTGCTACGCCTCTGCCCGAGTCTTCTGTGGAGAGGACTGGGGTCCTGAGGCTTGAAACGAGCTCATTCACCGGCCAGCACGGGTTTATGAAGCCTTTCTGCAGCCCGGTGCCAAGGGGCTAGGGAGAGAAAGACTCCATCTTAGTTTAAGAATGTGGCTTCTGTCCGGGTGCAGTGGCACACGCCTGTAATCCCAGCTACCTGGGAGGCTGAGGTTAAGGATCACTTGAGTCTGTGGGTTCGGGACTACCCTAGGCAACATAGTGAGACCTGGTCTCAAAAAAAAAAGTGACTTCTGAGCCTCTCTTACTTGAGGCCCAGACCAGACAGGTGGCCTGCACCAGTGGCCCGGCCAGAAAGGGGCCTCTGGTTCCTGGCCGGCAGAGAGCGACCAGAGGCCTCTGTGTCCAACTTGTGAACGCAGTGCCACCAAGTCAGGCAACCAGGTAGATCACACAAGGGCTCAGCATTTCCCCAAATGCAAAGCCTCGCACACGCGCATGCACACAAGCACACACATGTGCACACTAGGTGACCCATGGGCAGAAGCAGCACCCCAGAAGCCCTCTGCTTCAGACACCCCCTAGCTCATTCTGTGTGACTATAGACGCTCCCCTTTCCCTCTGGGCTGCCTAAGTGTAAAACAGGAGAACAGGGGTAGGGAAGGGAGCGTTGCAAGAAGATCCGGAACAAGACCCTGGCCCCTGGAGGCATGCCCATGGAGTGACTCGGGACTGGCAGCCCAGTCCCCCCTCCTCACCTCCCCAGTCCCCCAGCACCCCGGATCTCCAGCCCCCAGCAGCCTGGTTTGGGGTGTAAACGGACATGCTCAGGCCCACAGGCTTGGCAGGGCCCCTTGTTCCTTTAATCAGCGTCCATGCCGCTGGCCCAGCCCTGCTGTCCTGTCTCCTCTGCGCTCCCCGTCACCTCTCCCAGGTTGCCTGCTTGTCCCATCTTCACTGGCTCGGGCTCCGCGCTGGGGTGCCCGGGAGGGCATCGGCATGGGGCGAGCAGCAGCTGCAGCCTGTGCAGGCGTGTGTGTCCATCGGTGCTGGTGGAAGAGGACTCGGGGGGAGGGGAGGGTCCCAGGAAAGCTCCTCTCTTGCCAAATCCTCCTCCCCCCGCTGAGGGACTCTCCCGTCCACTGAGCCTCTGCCCGCCCCGCTGACACTGGGAAAACCAAGCTAGAAACAATTGGAAGTTGCCAGTAAGAAAGGCAGACACAGGCCGGGCACCTCCAGCAGCAGGGCTGGTCCTCCCACAGCGGGCGTGCAGCAGCTCCGGCCTGGGGCTTCCGGTCCCAGCCCACCCCTGGAAGGGCCCCAGCCCTGGAAGGGCCTCACCTGGTTCACCAGCTGGGCCTTCTCTCCTCCTGGCTCCGGGGCATCTCCTCCCAGCAAAACACTCCCAGGCCTTCGCCCCAGGGATCCCAATCAAAGCGCAGATCCGAGTGGGTTTCCTCTGAATCTAGGGAGGTGTGAGACAAGGCCTCTTAGACGGCGCAGCCTGTCTCCTGGCCCCAACCCCAAAAGAGCCACTGGCAGGCCTGACATGTCCCCGCAGCCTTGCCTAGGGCTAGAGGCAAGGCAGTCTCTGCGCAGGTGCCACCACGCCAGGGACCAAGAGAGAAAGTTGTCCAGTGGTGACGTCCACCTGCTGGAGAAGGACGGGCCCTAGAGGTGAATAGGTGACCTACCTGGCTGGTCATGCGGTTGTCTTCCAGACCACCCAGACCACCATGATCACACCACCTCCCCACCTCCTGCCCGGCCCGCAGGCCCTTGCAGTGCTATAGGGGCCCTTGTTTGAAGGCAGCTTCAGATTTGACCTCTTGCTCTAAGGACAAGGTCACGAGGGGTGGGCAGGACCCTCAACAGCAGGGCCGCTGTGCCCACTCTATTTCGGCCCTTTCCTCTCTTTGGAGGTTTCCTTTCTGCAAATTCCTTTCATTTTTTGTTTTGTTTTTGTCTTATTGTTCCTTTGTTTTTTGGAGATCTGGTCTCGCTATGTTGTCCGGGGTAGTCTCGAACCTGTTCCTCTGGGATCCAAGTGATCCCCAGCCTCAGCCTCCCAGGTAGCTTGGATTACAGGTGCCCACCACCACACCCAGCTTCCTTCCTTTCGCATGGCAAAAGGAAAACGTGCTGGGCAGAGCACCTTCCCTTCGAAGGGCACGCGTGGCTTCAAGCCCTCCTCCCCAGCTTTTACAGCCGACACAGGCCAGGCTCGGACATCCACTGGCCACTGGCCTCTGGCCCGAGTTGTGTCCTCGCTCAGGGAGGGCACGGGAAGATGAGGACATATTTGACACAAACGTTTTCTGGAAACAAAGGGACCTTCTAGGGTCTAACTAGGAGCCATTGTTTCTCATTCCCAGCCCCAACACTTGAACTCCCGGGCAGGTCAGGGAGGGCGTGAACTCTTATGCTGTCAAAGGCCATCTGAGCAGTGCTGGCAACATGCTTGGCACTAGGTGGACAGAGGTCAAGGGACAGAGGAACAGGAGGTGGGAGGTCAAGGGGTCCCTAGGAAGAGGTGCCTGGGTGAAGGGAGAGCCAGGGAGACAGGATGCCGAGGAGCAGTGTCATTCCTGCTGTGGCTGCTGTTAGCACACCAGCCCCTGGTCCCCCACATGGCCGGCTCCGCCTGCTGCTGATCCTCTGGTGACACGCTGTCTCAGGACAGACGGCAGTCAGCTGCAGTGATGCTGTGACAGAGAACCCGGGGCTGGCTGATGTGCGTCTGGGCACAAAGCAGTGAGTGGTGAGCAGGGCACTTAATAAATGCTTGCGGCTGCCATGTCCTGTTGTGCAGGTTGCTCACTGCATAAAAGTCCCTGCTGAAGAGGTGAGAGGGGCTGTCAACAGCCGGTGCTCCGCTCACTAAGCCTGGCGCCCCAGCTGCATCCACAGAAGGGGCACTTTTGCTAACTGACCTGCCCAGAGGGGCCACCTCTCTCCCATGGCCTATGTGCTAGTGGTGGCCCTGAGAGGACCCACACGTGCAGACTCGCTGCTCCCCAGCCACACTTGGGAATCACTCTTGGACTTGAGGTTAAGAAACTTAGCTACCAAGCTGATCTTTTTGTCTTAAAGGTCCTGAGCCTGCTAGTTAAGACATCCGAAGGCAGTTCTCTCAGCCATGGCTTCTGGACAAGCAGCGGATCGGTCCCCTGCCCAGTTCCAGGATTAGGGCCCAGTCTGGGCAGCTCACCTTGGCGAAGTAAGAAGCGAAGCCAGATGATCGACAAGAACAACAGCAAGCTCACAGGCAGGCCGAGCCAGAGCCTCAGGAAAGAGAACGTGAGGTCACTCACCAGTGGCACCAGAGGGTACCTCATGGTGTTTTGTGGGGGAACCAGGCTAGCTTGGGCTGGTACCAAGCCAGGCTCTGCCCTCAGCCCAATTGTGACTGAGCAGTGACCTAACAAGACAGTCCTGGCGTCCTTTTTTGAAGGGAGAGCTGTGTTGGACCCATGGGCAGGAGCCAGGACAGCGAGGTAGTCTGGCTGGAAACACCAGCTCAGGCTTCCGGGCAGGCAGGCAGGCCTGGGTTTGAGTCCCTGCTAAGATGCAGTGTGACATGTCCCTGATCCTCATGCCAGACAGAAGTAACTGCTGCCTCACCAAGCTGCTAAAAGCCAGAAAAAGAAATGGGATAAGCACTGGCCCCCAGGTACTCAGATATTTGGGGGTGCCCACACTCACCCTTTGTGGCCAGGTAGTGATGGGCAGCCAGGACGGAGCGCGGTGCCTCAGGAGCAGGCAGCTGTTAGAGCTCGTCATTAGCTGTGATGCAGGAAATGAGAGGCCCAGGATCGCCAGAAGCACCACTTTCCCAAGACAGCCTGCACATCTGGATTTTTATATAAATCTTCCAATTTAATTTAAAAACATTCAATCAATTCTCATTAGAGCTTTCTTGTCTCAATAGGCCGGTCAGGCCAGACAGGGTTACCGGGCTGCCATATTAAAACTTCCTAATGGAAAACGTAGTCAGCCTTCAATAAATGGTTCCCGAATCTGGAAGCTCCTCTTACTGAGCTTTCAGTGAGGAGCTTCTCAAGCTTTCATAGACAGTGGGCTACGAAATACTTCCCCAAAGCCATTCTTCGTTCTCGCCCATCACCTGTCACACATGAAGCAGTGAACAGTCACGTGCTAGGCAGGCTGGACACCTGACAGGAGGAGCAGCTGCTGCTTGTGGATGAAGACAAAATCACCATCTTCTCCAAAAAGGCCTTCGGATCACCTGCTTCAGTCACAGTGGGAGGTGGGTGGTGGCTGGAGGCCACATATGAAACATGCCAATTCCTGCTTACCTGACCTACCACCAGGAAGCTCCAGAGCGGGAAGCTCAGGCCTCCACACATTAGGGGGCAACCAGTCTGAAGCAGACTCGATCCAAGACCATGGCATCTGCCTACCGGAGACCTAGTTCCAGGCAGGGGAAGCAGCTACGGGAAGTGGGTGGTAGACCCAGGAGACACTTGGGGCACAAGGGTCCCTTCAAAGGACCCTAAGCCATGGAGGACAAACGGGGTAATGACGGTAAAAGGAGGTAAAGGGAGTCAAGGCTTCTAGGCCAGATGTCCCCCCAGCTTGGGACACCCAGTGTCTCTTGACACTGGACCGATGGTGTTAGAATGTGCACCCGGAAAGAGCGGTGCCCTGTTAGGCTACGCTAGACTCAGCCCAGAGGCGGAGACCAGGAGCTAGGTGGTCTGACTCCTTGGCACTGGACCCTCAAGGTGCAGGATTCAGGAGTAGAGGCAAGGACTTGAGCTCACGTTTCCTGGTCAGACAGGTGCCCAGTCAGCCCAGAGATATTTGCTGGTCCCCAGGGCCCAGCTGGAGACCCCAGGCTGAATGGACAGGGCAGGTGCAGAAACAACCTACCTGGGGCAGCAGCTCCCAGTCCTGGCTTCAGGGTGCAACTCAGAAGGGTCACATGGAGTCAGTGCCAGGCTGGAGGGGGTGGGCAGAGCACTCACCACCACTCTCCTGGCTGTCTTCTAAGGGGTGCAAACCACTGTTTTGTGACCACTGGCTGCTGTGATCAAGGCCTTACAGTGTCTATTGGCCCTGCATAAGGCTCAGGACCCACCCGAGCCTAATCATTGGGAGGCAGGGGGAGGCCCCTCCTCTCTCACGTGTCCTTATCCCCGACTGGTGGGCCAGGGCACAGGTCACATTTTCTGCAGGTTGCAGCTCGGTGTTCTCAAGACACAGAACGAGCCAGCCCTCACCAGCTGCCAGCTACCAGCCACTGCAAGGTGGGCCTTGGGGTCTGTGGGTAGTTCCTTCCAGCAGAGTTCAAATAGCTTAAAAATTAACCCAATCTTGAGTATTCCAAGAAACTTCACACCAATGGAGTAAAAACCCACAGACCTAAACTGTCAGGGGGCACGGGCGGGACACGTTTCCTGGAAAGAGTAAACCGGGAGCAGCTGTGCAGGAGGCAAGTCCGTCTTCAGTCAGAAGCACACGCCACATTATTAGATAAGAATCTCCTCAAAATTTAATTGACTAAGTGTGTTACATTCAATATTCCATGAGCTTCTTCTGCACAAAGGGCTGGCATAAATACAAACAAGCCTGCGGGCCGCCTTCCCTAACTGACGGAGAGAAAACGGAGGCGAGGGGACACAGGGACACCTTCATATTTACATTTGCCTTTACTTTACAGTTCAGTGACAGAAATATTTACAGAAAATACAATAAGAAAAAGATCATGTCTTGGCAACATACCGAAATTCATACAAATTGTATACATGATTTCAAGCAAATAATGATACTGCTTATTTTTTTAGCCACAACTGCCAAGCCCTTCAGAGGAGAAAGATGTTCTTGGTCACTGCAAGAGACAAGGACTTGGGAAACTTGGTTTGCTTCAACAAATATTTATTGGGCGCCTACTATATGCAAGGCACTGTGGAATCCCAAATTATACCTTTTCCCTCGCCATTAAAAAAAAGAAAAGCTACTGAAGAACGTGAATTGAGATTCTGAGGAAAACACTATACAGTACATGGCTTCTTTAGCTACCAAGAACCACACCTGATTCCACACCGAGCGGCTGGATTACCTCCAGTCTCTCGTCAGAAAAAGAGGCTGTCCTGGAAATCAGTCCATCTAACTCAACTTACTGTTTCATGTAAACACATAAATCAATGTTGGGCGAGGAGAGGGCGATATAACCTGGATGGGCATTCAATGTTGAATGGAGAACCACCACAGCAGGAGTGTCCCATCACCTCCTATGCACTTTTACCTTCTATCACAAACATGTCTCTGCGCAGGTTGACTCCCACTTTGGGAACCTCCCACCTTTCAACAGAAATAAATGATTGAAGACTCTGCTCTCCAGAAATCCGTCTGCAGAGTCTGACAAATGCTACCCCAGAGTATGTAAAAAGTAACCATTCATGAAGGCCTCACAATATACAACCTGTAGGCAACTGACATCACTAAAGATGCAGGTATTTTGTATTTAGAAATGAGTCCAGAGGAAAATGAGCTGTCTTGAAATAGGGGACCTGAAACAGAGGACAGTATGCCTAGGAGAGTGACTGTGTGTGTGAGAAAAGGGTGTGAGGGGGTCAGCCCACCACGTAACGATCCCTTTCAAAGGACCATGGTCTTATTAGGAGTAAACACTGGACTGAAGAGAGAGCTGAATGAATAAAGACCCAAAAGGTGAAAGCCCTCCCAACTGCCTTCGATGCTTCCAACCAGAGAGGAGGAAAGCCCCTGTCCTTTAGGTAGTGATTTCCTTGTCACCAAATGTCACACTTCCATTCCCTGGTGTACCTGTACCTGTCACGTGTAGCAACTAAATGGTTTAAGCCACAGACCAAATTGGTTCTGGCTTCCCTCAAAAAACTAGGAATAGATGCCAGCAAATTTGTCAAGTAGATACTAGAGATTATTATTAGACATAAAGTATGCTTCTGACATTACCCTACTCAAAGTGATTTTATCAAAGGCAGCTGGGTGAAAGTCGGGAGCGTGAAGTCAAACCCGTACTAGTTAACGGTCGAAGGGGTCTCACCACACTTCATAGATTCTGGTTTGAGAAGGAACCAGCGCTTGGTTAGGTATGTGTACCCTGTTTTCTGTTTGCACTGTACACGCCGGGGTTTCATGCCTCAGTCCAGAATCTATCCCCACTTCCCCGGGGAGACCACAAAGACTTCCCGATCACAAACTGCATCATGATTGTTTGCTTATCAGTCATCAGAATGACAAAGAGTTGCCAGAAAGTAGAGCAAATGGAAGCATCGTGAAGCCTACCACCATCATACGTGACTGTATATTTTGCTGACAGTTAAACTGTGCTAAAGGTAAAAAATTTCGCTTAAGAATTACACCAAATTGTACCTACATCACTTATTTTCAGCCTCAGGAACGTTGTAAGTTGCACATCATATCACAGCCTTCTTTGTTCACATGCACTAGAACAAGGGCCCATTTTCCCACTGAAACACCAATCTGGAATTCCCATTAAAGGTGCTAACCCTTACCTTATACCTGCTGAGTCACTAAAACATTTTTAGAGAACGTGTTATCTCCCCCTCCCCCGCCATCTAGAAACATCAATTTATTGCCCAGATTAAAAAAAACAATTGTTGAATTAGTATTGTACCCTGAATGGAAACTGGAGTCATAGAATGAGGAGGTTCCTTTACCTGAGCTTAAACAAACAGGAAGTAAAGTATAGCAAACTTAAGACCAAGAGCTGCTATGCTCAAATTTCTTGCTCATAGATGACAACATACATACTTCTGGAACAAAACTATCCGCACAGGGAATTAAGTCCTATACTATTCCCCACCCCCTAATTAAACTATCAAAACATCAAACCAAACAGACCACTGTAACCTTGACCTACATAATCTACTGACATCAGAGTTCAAGTGGGAAGACATCTCTTCTACAATGTGGTCACTCCTCTTTGGACTTTGTCACTTATTTCCTAAACATAAAATAACCTTAATAAAAGCACAATAGGAGAAATGAGCAGTATATACTCTAGCACTGTAACAGGAATCCATAAAAGGATGTTCTGGGTCTGGCCACCTCAAAACTTTTATCCCTGGCAGAAAAGTAGCAGCGAGGTAACAGAAGTGTTTCAAAGTCCTGGCAGGGATTTGTTGTGCCTTCAGCTGGTGAAGTCCAGAAAACATGACAAAAACCATTTCTCGTAGCAGTCACAGTCACCCAAGGAGTTAGCGGTGATGTCTGTCAATTTAAAGAAATCCAGTAGCTCTCTAGGAGAGCTTAATTAGTAGCATTGAGATTACTTCCTGAACTCAAAATTAGAATCCTTCATAAGCTACTTCAGTTTCCTGCTTCGTCCTGAACAAGACAGTGGATGAAACCAATTAATTTTCAATCCTTGTAAATTTACATTTCCTAGTATTTTACCAAGGAATGACAAATGTTTAACCCGTTGTGTCACTGAGCTGGACAGCAGTGGAGAGTGGAGGCATCACTACTCTCTGACAGCTTTTCACACCACAACTCCCTCTGTCCCCCACTGAGGGACAGGGACCTGCCTCTGTGAGAACTTTCCCTGGGTCCAAAAAACAAGGCCTTCAGACAATCTGTGCAGTTATAACTTTTTGAAATATGGAGAAAAAATATGAAATATCCTAACGTAGATTTCTTATCTGAGCAGAAATCATTTATGTTTTTTTCTGTCAGTGTGACAGTTGGGTGAAAAATGAACCTATCAGTGCACAGAGGTGGACATCTCTCATCTCCTCCAACTATGAACAATGAGTGTGTACATGCCTAGCAGATTCTGAGACATTTTAATTTGAACACAACCTAGTGAGGTATAAAACTATCGTCAACTTCTAATTTGCAAATTTGATACTACCAATGCACATGTTTAACTGAGATGCATAAAAGCCTTTCTCCTCAAAAGGCTCATATTTAACTAAAATTGTCACTTTTAAAGGAAAGCTTATGGCTAAAATGTTTATCATCATTACCAGCAGGAATATGATTGTGTCTGGGAGCCCATTTCACTAGAAAGCCAAAAGTCTTCTATCAAATGGGTTTATAATGTGTTTCTTCTATTCTGGTGATTGAACAGTAAGTTCTTGGGGAATGATTTGTTTTTATTTTTACAGTGATCACCTATGAACCTGTTTTGCTTTGATTTCATAGCCCCAAACTGGAGTTCAACAGTCCTAGACAGACAGCGGTCTAGGAACTGCAGCTCTTGAGTCCAACAGCCTGGAAAAGTGAAGTATAAAACTCGGGCTCCAGCTGCTTGTTTCGGTACTTGTGAACAATGTCGGTGATTTTCTGTTTCCGGCGGACATGTGGTGGGCTGTAGGAATCACTTTCCAGTCTCTTTCTTCTACAGATATTAATTACAGTCTGCCTCACCAGAAAACCTTAAAAATAAGAGGGTTTTAAAATGAATGTGAATAACCAATTGGCTGGGTATCAGTATCAGGTCAACTATTCTCCACATATTCAAACTATTTTATCTCATTTCTAAAAGTTCCTGACTCTGGGTGGACAAAACCGTTATAAGACCTGACTGGCCAAAGAAATACACAATGGCAAGAAAAAAAGAGAATCAAAACAGAATAAAAAATAGTAACTCATTCCCTGTCCTGCATTACAATTACCTGCATTTTCCACTACTGGATGTTTATGAATGACAGCTCTAGTCAGTCATGCTTACTAGGTTAAACACAGTTGAAAGCAGAACATGTTTTCTCTTTAAAAAGAGCCACATTTTCCACATGAGGTACCTACTAAGTAATACTGCCATTTCCTTATTTTACTTCTTTCTGATTCATAAACATGTTAAAGAAAGAGAAAGAAATCATAACCTTTTAAATCACACGAGACCTTACCTAGCGCTCGCCTGCTGACAATCATCCCGTCCACAAGCGGGATCACCATATTAAATTTTCCAGTAGCTCCTTGAATTTTTATCCGGAACAATCCAGTGTTTAAAGGGTGGATGAAGATAACAGGAACTTCTTTCTCAAGAGTGGTAGATCTTAAGAAAAGAAAACGTTTTAGCCAAGACAACCGGGAGCAGAAGATCCCGTGTGTGCTGTAAGGACACCAAGAAGATGGCTGCAGGCAGTTGTCTGAGAGGAGGTCAGGGGGTCAGTCTGCTCGGAATCCTTTTCCAGGGAGCCCATGTTGCTGCTCTTCCCCATCCCAATACCTGCCCCTTCATGCCTATCACCAGGGACTGACTTTTCAAGTAGATAAAAAAGGAGCTAAAACTATATTCAAGAAATTGCGGGGAACAACCCAAATGCCCCAAAACAGACGAATGGGTCAGAAAGCTGTGGTATATGTACACAATGATGACTCATCAACCAAAAAAGACAAGCTTATGTCATTCAAAGTAACATGGATGGAGCTAGAAGGAATCATGTTAGCAGAAATAAGTCAGAAAGAAAAAGAAAAATACAAGATGGTCTCACTTATATGAGGGATATAGGAAAACAAACAGACAAGAAAAATTCAAAACTGTCAACAGAACTGAAGCATAGAGTAAGAGAGGGGGAAAGGGGCAAAACTGGGGGAAGGATGGGCAGAAGAGATTAAGATGGTTCACGGGTGATGATAGGTGGTGGGAGAACCTTGGGGTAGACAGTGATATAAAATACATATATATGCAATCAATTAAAGAATAAAATTACATATATATAAAAAAGAAATTGCAGGGGACATGGGAAAGGAAAGTCAGAGAAATCTAGTATAGGGAGTTACCAACCTAGCAAACAACTATGGAACATTCTTGAACAAAAGTGGGGCTGGCTAGGGCAGGGAATTCTGTCACTGTCAACCCTGGCAACCCAGAGCACAAGTGGGAATACAACTTAGGCCCCTCTGGGAATCCTGATATAAATTTTTTTCAGGGAAGAGGGCAAGAGGTGGGGACCAGGTCTAGGTGACCTGCAGTGTCCTCAGGAGCAGAGATAAGGAGCTGTATCCTGGCAGGGACTCTGATCTATACTGGCAACTGCACTTTTGGAAGACTGATTATATATCATGTGTGAAGATTATGCCAAAACATCTGGAGGCAACTATATCATTCTGTGATGCTACATGTCTGGGTTTGATTTTTTTTTTTTTTGGTAACACACTAAAATTTCTATTTCTACCAGTGAAGTGATTTTGGCCAAATTTCTATTTCTACCAGTGAAGTGATTCTGGATATAGCGTGTGTGTACGTGCGTGCGTGCGTGCCTGCATGCGTGTGTGTAAGTCAACCCAACAGTTTGTCCAAGACAAATTCTAACTACAACTGAAATAGAAATGTTACAATCCTCATACTAGAATTTTTGACTTAAGATTAAAAAAAAAAAACTAACTCTTAACAGTGCTCTTCCAAACTAGTTCTAGAAAAGTTCAACTGGTGAAAATTATTCTAGTTTCTTTAGCAAATCAAGTGTCATGAAGAAAAATAGGACAAAAAAGATGCTCTGGATCAAAAGACACTGTATCTGAATTAATACAAGATACAATAATGGATTATGGTTTGAACACAGTGACTGTAAAGAATATGTAGAAAAAAATCAAGAAGTCTTATTATATACTGGTTATTAGATGGAATGAATGAATGAACGAACGAACGAACGAATGAATGAATGATACTACCAGTGAAGTAGAAAAGAATTCTTGGAGATGCATAGTAATATATTTAAAATGTTAGAACATGTGCAATTTGCTTTAAAATTCTTTAAAATAGTTTTAAAAATGACTTGTTCTCTTCTAGAAATTTAGAAATTTGATGAAGTAACTCATCTTTACTGACTTCATTTTTACAATAATCTAACATCAGAATAGATTCATTTTACATGCAATAATAACTATATCATGTAATAAAAGTAATTTACTCAAAAGTTGAAATATCAAATTTAGCTTGAGATGAAGAGTAACAAATACATAAGGTTAGCACTGCGAGTTAAAGGCCTGGGCTCAGATCACTTTCTCCTTCAAATGCTTAATATGTGACTCTGAACCCCTAAATAGCCTATTTCATCCCATTGTAAAATATGATAATTGTATCTCCTGGAATTGTTTCGGAGTTTTTTAAGCCAAAAACAAGCAAGCAAAATGTCTTGAAGCAATAAAACCTGTACAGATACACTGTTACTACTCTTGCAATCTATTTTCTTTTTATTCTTTTTAAAAACAGAAATTTTAACATAAGTTAGTATTCTACTTAACTTTTCCACTAAATAACCTGTCAATTTTGACAAATCTAATTCCACTATTTCTACTAATACTGCAATGCAGTTCATCCTGTCTGCATTAACTGCCTCCATCCCCCCCTTCGTCTGCTGTAAACATAAAACAGTAATTACGCCATTTTAAAATTCTTGCTAATTTAATCACCGTGTGGACTTAGCAACAAAGAACTACTTTTTTAAATCTTTTATTTGATGTTTATTTCCTATTGCTTTCATCCTTTTGTTCCATTATTTATTGAGTCAACATATTATTACATGTAGGTTTTTCTATGCTTAAAGACCTGTTGACAAACTTCAAGCAAATGAAAAGTGTATACCTCAGAGAAGTACTACTATTTGCAGTAGTTTCTACACCAGTACTGATTTCTGTCATCAGGTCTGAGAGGGGAAAGTTTTCTGGAAGAAAATAACACTATTATTAATCCTGCGTTCATATTTCTCAAATAACAAATCATTTTTCTGACCTCTCTACAAAAGGAGCAACCTGTTATACTAAAATATACAATCCTATTCTCACAAACTGAAAATTCTCTTTCATACCATTCTAGTTACGTACCTCTAAGCAGAGAGTATTTAGAGAAAATGATCTGTGGTTGGAAAACAACAATCACGCTTTTAAACCAACTTCAAGCTGGATGAGATTCTAGGCCAAGTATGTACCTCTAAGGCTCCAATGTTGCTTATTTAGAATTCAAGCAACACTTATCTATAGCAGAAACCATAAGGACAAGCCCATTTGTGCAACAGATTAGATAATAGAGTTCATGGAGAGATGGTAAGAAAATGTTCCTATCTCCCCTTTGCAGAAATCCTGGGGTACCTGGCAGTTACATGCAGTGGGATCAACTGGCAACAAACTATTAACTCTTATACCAATAAAGTTAAAAGCATCATATTCATTTGTCTCATCAAATCTTTGCAACTATAAAAACAAGTACCATGACGGTCTCCATTGAAAAGGTGGGTACATAATCTAAAGCTCAAATGAAACTGAGTGGAGGAGTTGGGATACAAATCCAGGCTTGCTGAACTCCAATCCTAACTCTTGGCCACCATACCATGCCTGTGCTGTTGTTCCCTTTAGCATGTCTTTGTCATTCTACTATGATCTGACTTATAACCAAAGTCCTTATACAGTACCTATGTCATCATAGCGTTCCACCCAGACAACAGAAACTCTTGTCTCAGGTCCGAGGGGAGGCACAGGGCGACCATGAGGCAGCTTCTTCATTCTGGAGCTAGGACTGAGCTGTATGAGGTATGGAAAAGCAGAAGCGAAAAAAGAATTGGTTAAATGAAACTATCTAGTCAGTCATTTATCAAGTTGCCCAGTGTTACAAGAAATCACATATCAGGTCACAGGAGATCACTACATGAATAGAAAGCAATACATTTGCAAAAATGTGCTTCATTGGCTCATTAGTCAAGGAAAATGCATAACGTGTAAGTATAATATTAGCTGTAGGTTCTTAGTAGAGAGCTCTGTATCAGGTTGAGAAGTTCCCTTCTATTCAGAGTTTACTCAAAGTTTTTCCCTCACAAACGAGTTCAATTTTTCAACTGCCTTTTTCAGAATCTACTGATTATGATGTGACTTTTAAAGTTTTTCTTAGTAAATGGAAACATTTACTTAGTGCTTTAACATATTAAAATGTAGAGGCAGAGCTATAAAGTGTAACTTTAAAAATTACTATAATCATTTTACAAGTGTGGAAAAAATTTCATGAATGCTGGAAAATTTGTCAAAGATCATATATGTGGTTAGTGACAGAATATGTTTTAAAACATAAGAATAAAAATGATAGTCTTATTCCACGAACTTAAAAATACATTTTCCAACTTGTTCATATCAAAATTCATAGCTTAAAAAATTAAAAAAGCACAATATACTTTAAGATTCCTCAGATACCAGGGATTAATAAGTACATGCTCATGTACAGAAAGTGAGTCCAAGAGCAATCAACCACTGAACGTTTGATCTGGCCAAACCCTGCATAAAGTTACCATCCTCCATTCCCTGTTCATCTCTGAAACATATTCTATGAAACCTTTACAATCCTGATTTTCAAAATCAGTCTACTACAGAGATGCTCAGACAATGCCCCCTTCCCCTTCATATTATCTTTTAAACATATAGTTAGGCTAAAAGTAGTTTTCACTGTAGAAAGAGCCAGATTAAAAACTTCTACTATGAATTGCTTCACTCAAGCTTATTCTTTATATTTGTTTCTTTAGTTCTAAACCAATCTTCTCATACTTATAAACTGGTCCTGTACTCCTGCTATCCTGGCAAGCTTGGCCAATTTCCAGTACGGATTAAGTGTTAATATGAGGGGAAAATATAAAGAAATAACAGCTACTGATATGATAAGAAAAAAAATAGAACAGCAAAATGATCTATTGTTAACAGCAGTTAAGTACCGAGTTAAATACTGAGTGCATGCCTCACTCAGTATTTATTCATAAACTGTGTTATTTACCAAAATGCTACTATTTGTATACAGTCAATCTTGTTTAAGCTGAACGTTGCATGATTAAAGATGTGGGATATATAACTGCTGCTGGACCTGTAGAGAGTATTTCAGGCACCAAGTAAAAACCTAGTCATGAGAAGGAATAAGGGTAAAAACCTAGTCATGAGAAGGAATAAGGGAAAAATTAAACATGATACCAGGATAATTATATCAAGGGAAACAATAAAAGCTATTACAGGATGAACTAATTTTTTCCAAAATTTAAAAAAGAAAACAGAATTGGATTTAAAAAATTAAGATACTAATGAATCAGCACTGCTATAATTATTCTCTAGGTTAAAAATAAATTTCAGGCATGATTCTAAGTTCATTACAAATTTTTGGTGAATATATCAACAAAGTGACTTACCCTCTGTGAGGAATTAAGATTGTCTGTGTGATTAGGGAAAAGCTCAAGTGTCAGGGATGGCTGTTTAAGAATCCCTGGCATTAGATCCATATTTGAATCACTATCTTGGTCTGAGATATTACTCTCCAACGAATCAGCTATGGGGTAAAGAAAAAAAAAAAAACAACAATTATAATATCTACTACTCTTTGGAACAAAAATGTTTAAATATGCTATTATTACTCTACCCTAAGTCTCCTACCAAGCACTATTTCTAAAACAAAGTTGACAACTTTTTTCTATAAAGGAAGGTAATAAATATTTTAGGCTCTGTGCTATGTAAATCTCAGCTGTATAGTCTTCTTGGGTTTTAGTTACAGTTCTTTAAAGATGTGAAAACTGTCCTTAGTGGTCTGATTTTGGCCTATCTAGTTCCTGGACTATAAGAATAGTTAAAAACTAGAAAATGTTTGATTTCTTAAATGCAGAATACAGTAAGTCATGCTCTTTTCTGAATTATTTGTATTACATAATCAACCCTGCAGCACTGGGATATCCCAAAGCCATGGAAGACCTAGACTCTGATTAAGGAGCAATCTGGTTGAAGATAACGAAATAGAGAGTTATTAAAAAAACAGAAGACAAAACTGCACAAGGGGAAAATGGGGACCAGCTGGAGCGGGTGGGAAGGGGAGGTGGTGGGTGACCCCCAGGGACTGAAATGATGTGAAATATATATAAATAAATAAATTAAATTAAAAAAAAAAAAAGACAAATCTTAAACAGGAAGAAGCTGAGAGCAGAGGCAAAGCTGACATGGGAATGTATCACAGTAAGTGATCCCAAACTACGACCACCATAATGCAGGAGCAGGAGCCAGCTCTAGGAGCCTGGATTGTACAAACAGGTAGGATCAGGTATCAGGCAGGGACTCAGTTCACAAACAACAAATTCTGGAGTTAGGGTGGTAGATCACAGCCTTGGCACAAAGGTAAACAGATGCTAAGATACTTGTGTCACAGAACACCCATGTACCAGGAACTCAACTGACCCAAGAGACAGGGAGGGATCTAGAGTCAAAATAAAGGGTCCAAATACAAAGGCCAGGAAGCTACCAAGGTAAAGTGTTGGCTGCCAGATGCAAGGTACGAGAAATGAATTGACAAAAAGAGATTTACCCGCTAGCTCAGTCCTTAGAGAATGAGACTCAATCTCAGGGTCGTGGGTTCATGCCCCACATTGGGCGCCAGATGTTGGCCGCCAGACGCAAGGTACAAGAAATGAATTGACGAGAAGCGATTTGCCCAGCTACAGCTAGGGTTAGATGGAAGTATGGACCATGAGACAACTTTATTAACAAAAGAAAGGGGTATTTATAGGGACACAGGGTGAGGGCCTGTTGAATTCCAAAGAAGACAAACAAACCTGAGAGACAATTAACATTCTAAAGTCTAAGAGTAATTGAGGAAGGGGGAGTGTAGGCAGGTGGTTGCTATCTAATTTTGGGAGGACCAGCAGAGCCACTGCATTCTCGGAAGGTCATTTTAGTAAATCAGTCCCAAATTTTCTAAAAATGGTTAACAAAAAAGATTATCCTTATCTCGTCTAAAATGACCCCTTCTGGTTTGCAAATGGTGCACAACAGTAAATCACTCAAAAAATCACTAGCCTTGAGATGAGACTGTGAAAATATTACATGTAGCCTCCTACGATGGTCTCAATGAGGTAACAGTGCACACACTCCCTGGTTAAGCCCAGTCAAATGGGCTTGCAAGAAGCAGAAGTTCTAGGTAAAATAAAGCTATGAGTTTAAACTGAGTTCTGATTATTACAGAGAAGTGATAATCTTTCCTGATCCTTAAAGACAAACAGTCTTGATCAACATTTTTTCTAGGCTGTTGAAATCTCCCATTTGGTGTTAGAAGACCAATCAGAGGATAGCAGAGAACCTTCCAAGGGCAGGATTACCTGTGATTCTATATAAAGATTCTCACATAGAAACAGATAGTAGCTTACTTGTAATTAGAGAAAAGAAATAAAGTGGAAAATAGGATTCCATGCATTGACTCAATTAAAGAAAGACCACAGAATGGGTTGAACCCAGTTCAGTAAATGACTGCAAAGTCAGGTTTCTTCAGTATTTAAAGATTATTATCTGCTCATCTTTAATTATTTCTGTAAGAAAGTTAAGAGGAGTTCATATGCACCTTTCTTTGCACAATCTATAAGCTATCATGCCTTAGGAGGCTTTAAAATTTCTTCCAATCAATAATAAGAGAATACAAAAATAGATCTGAAAACAGCACAAAATGTTCTTACTTAAGGACTCCACAGGAGAAGGAACAACAAAAGCTATTTCCGTAAGGGCATCAGCATAATATAGCACCTTCTTCTGTCCATTGAAAATGCTTGCCCCAACATCTTCAGAGGAAATCACTTCATCTAGAAATAATGAATACTACATTATTGTACCAAAAAGTGGTAAAAATCAGTATCATCCTGCTTCATGAAATTTTAACTAGTAAATAATGTGATAATATAAGGTATACTTCCAACAAGACTCTCAACTAGTATGTAAGAATAAACATATGATTACGTATCTTTAACTTTAAATCACAGAATCTTAATTTCAGTTTCTAAGACTACTCTGAACCAGACCACTTCTAATTAGCAGGGTTTTTTGCTCACCTGTATGAGACAGATAAGGAAGCAGTCCTCTTCGAGGCAATAATGAAAAGAAGAGACCCACCACAGTCTCTCTGATGAGAACTGGGGCAGGTATCTGTGTATATACTCCTGCTTTCAGAGCATCTCTGTCCCTGGTTTCACTCTACTAATCCTCAGCTCTGCTTCCACCTCATCTCCCAACAGTCAGTGATATAAAATGCACAGACATATTTAGTAGTTTTATCTGCTCTAAACCAGCAATATTTGTTAATTTAATTTTTTGCTAAAGTTCAACTAACAACAAAATAGTCCTGAGAGTTAGTAAAGTTGTCAGTTAAGTTGAACACATTACCCTACTAGCAAAAGACCAACAACCTGACAAACTAAAAAGAATAAATGAACAGTAGCTCTCAGGTGAAGAAATAAAAATATGAAAAGATGATTCTCGAACCCAATTACAATTAAAAACAGAAAATGTCTCACCTAACCGATAGGAAATACCAAATTCTGGTGAGGATTAGGCTAGAGTAATAAGTATTTTCTATAAAAAAAAAAAATCAGAGTAAATAAGACTTTCAGGCCATAAGTCTCTGCCACAACTATGTAATTCTGCCACTACGGCATGAAAGCAGTCACAAGAATATATAAATTAGAGTATAAATGAGTCAATGAAACTTTCTTTACAAAAACAGCCGGAGCTCCCTGATTCTCTGTTTAGACAATGATTGGGAAGGTACTGTGTATCTACTGTAATGCACTGTGGTGTGGTGACTGCTAGTGCCCACTCCACCCCCTCTACTCTTTAGCAGCCATGAACTGTGGGTGGGACTAACCCTTCCACACAAGCTCTACCTTGTCTTTATCTCTCTACTCAGGTCAGTCCATCTCTCTTGCCATACGGACAAGTCAGGATGGTCCAAGCATCATGCTGCTCAGGATTTTTGAAGATGGGAGGTTCTGACACCCAGCTAATCTTTTCTCCTCAAGTTAGTGTGATGGAATGTGAATTAAAAGCCTGGAACTGCCTTTCTGTGCTATGAGAGTGGTCAGGTTGGGGATAAAGCCAAAACTTGAAGGGTAGAGCTCAAGGAAAACTATAGCTGAACAAAACAGCAGTGCTGAGACAATGACATCAAAATGTATACTAAACTCTGGAATTTTCAATAACATGAAGCAATGATCTTCAAAATCTAAGCCAGTTTGGGTCAGTTTTCTATTTCTTGCAATCATAGTATCCAACTGATGTCATTTTTCAAAACAAATGTATATATACCTTTTATCAATTCCCTTAGGAAGGTTTAGCTTATAAATCCACTTAAACATAATATTAAAAGCTATGTGGAAATTAAAACTATAGTATATCCCCAAATACTTTCATCCAACCTTGGCTGAAATCAAAAGACACTATAAATAACAAATCACAATGGTATTTAATGGCAAAGCTTGAGAAGGTGTACTCCTAATGACAAAAGATTATATATTATTACTTATTTATCTAATGACCCAAAGCATTGAAAACAGGCACTTTCTACTTCAGAAAGATATTAAATTTCCAGTGATCTCAGGAGCCCTTGAAACAAAGACTGTAAGTCATGTGAGACAAAGGTCTTAAGTTTAAATTTGTACTTCTTCTGTTACTTTGTTATCCTGATTCTAGTTCTTCAGGAGGATTTGGAGAAATGGGCATGGATCTCTCAGAGATAATCAGCTGTATGCTGTAAAAGTTTTTATACAGCATCACAAGAATATAATCATTAATGATAACTATAAAGTCTATAAAACCTACCTTTAATAGAAAACTGTATTAGACAAACTACATGTGACAGGACAGCATTATCATATAGATAACTAAATTTATTAAACATCGTTACAGAAAACGAGTCTGTTTACTCACACTAAAAACAAGGTTTGTGGTAATTATAAATTCTGAATTAATCATTCAGATATCATTTTATGTGCTATGTATATAACTAGATTATATTTAATACATTTGTATATTACCCCTTTCCCAAATACACAGAAAATGTCTGGAAGAAAACACAAACTAGCTGGGCATGGTGGCATGTGCCTATAAACGGTAGCCTAGGAAGCTGCAGAGGGGACCAGGGACCGCAGTTCGAGTCCTGCCCGGGGCAACATAGCAAGACCTAGTTCCAAAAAAATAGCTGGGCATAGTGGTGCACGCCTGTAATTCCAGCTACCTGGGAAACTGAGGCTGGGGATTGCTTGTGTCTGTGGTACCCCGGGCACGTGAACCTGCCACGGGCAAAAATAGCAAGACCTAGTCTCAAAAAAAAGAAAAGAAAACACAAACTATTAAGTGACTTTCTTTGAGGACCAGGACCTAGGTAAGGGAAGGAAATTTTTTCTTTATATATTTCTGGTTGCCCTCTCCCCTCTTTTTTTTTTAGGGGGGGGTGTAAATAATGACACAAATTCATTAAAGAGAAAAAGCAAGAATAAGAAAACCAAAAAAAACTTATGAATATTACCTTGTTCAGGTCCTTCATCATCACAACTATTAATAGACCAACTGGTAGAAACATGCCCAGTCCAACCAGGGTGTCTGCCCACATCCACTGACCAGCCCAAGGAGAGCAAAAATTCTAGGAAATGTGGCTGAACATTTCTGGAAGATTCCACATTCTTTAAAATCTGCAATACATACCAATCATGAGCTATGAAACAGAAATAACATACCAAAGTAAATCTTTATAAAAATTAGTTAGCTTTGAAGTATTTGACAAATCAAGTCTAAGATCTGAATAAACCTGGAAAAATACCACTTTACTTAAAAACTCATGCTTTGGATTCAAATCCAAAAGGGGCCATTAACAAGTTTCTTTTTTCTTTTTTTGAGTAGGTTTCTTAATCATACTGCCTCCTCAGTTTCTTTACCTATAAAGTGGTGATAGCTGTGAAGGTTAAATTATAATGCAAAGAAAGCCCTGAGCTCCCTCCCTAGCAAAATAAACACTGGACCAAAGCTGATGTCCCCACCTTGACAAGACATCTGATTAGTGAAAAATAATGTTGCAAATTTAGTTATAAATCTTGACAAATGTTATAAAAAGTATAAATCTATTAAAAATTCAGGAAAGATTAGATACACTTAATAAATGAGCATGAAATCATACACACACACACCCCCGCCCCTGCAACCCCCGCGGTCCAAAAACCAGAAATTTCAGAAAACATGCACTGATCAAAAGTTTTTCTCCTCTTTATTAAGTACCAAATTTATTATCTGAATCCTTTACTGGTTTCAGAAACAATAGACCCTTATTTTTAAACAGTGGTTCTCATGGGTTGATTCTGTCCTCTAAGAGACATGTTGTTCTGGAGACATTCTGTTGTCATTATTGAAGGGGTCCTTCTGGTATGTAGTTAGCAGAAGTCAAAGACGCTAATTATCTGAGTTATGGGACATGATTGCACAAGGAAAAGTTTATCATGTGGCTCAAAACAGCAAAAGCACTGATACTGAAAATTTCTGAAGGAAGAAAATGTGAGAAATCTGTCTACAAATTAAAAATGAAAGGGGAAGAAGACTTAGTTTATCAAGATCACTATGAAATTTCTTAAATAAAAGTTTTTCTTAGCCCATTCCAAACCTTCTACATCATCATCAGCAGAGGCAGGATCCCAGAATGTTTTTAAAAGGTTCCCCAAAAGACTGTGATCTACACATCACTGGTAAGTTCATACAACACTAATCTATGTCAAGACCATCCAGAAGGTTGCTTAAGTCAAAATAGGGGATTCTAGTGTATCTATTATACATCAATTCATTGGCCATCACTGTCAGTGGATTAACACAACTTAATCTCTTAAACACAAACTATTCTCTTTAAAAGTGCATCTATTTATTTATTTATTTATTTATTTTTTTGAGGCTAGGTCTCGCTATTTTTACCTGTGGAACCGCAGGCTCACGCTGCCCGTGGTACCACAGACTCAAGCAATCTCAGCTTCCCAGGTAGCTGGGATTACAGGCATTTGCCACCACGCCCAGCTATTTTTTGGGACTAGGTCTCGCTGTGTTGCCCTGAGCAGGACTCAAATCGCGATCCCTAGACCCAGCTGCTTCATCAGCTTGCACCTATTTAGGTCACCCATATCCCCTCATATTCTTTTAAGTGCCAGTAAACTGACTTGACAGTTGCATTAAAACTTTTAAATAGTTTCTGAAAATTTAGCCAAGATATAGTGAGCCAAATTCAACTTGGAGGTTACCAATTATTAGTCTAAATCTACCTTTAGCTAGAGGAAGGCATGTCTCAGTCACTCTAAAGGAAGTCCCAGGGAATTTTCATGGTTTCCTGATCATCCTCAGTCCCTAGAAACCTTAGGAAACCTTAGTTGGTCCTCAAGGGTTTATATATTCTTTTACAGGTAGAAGAAACATGGGGCCATTATTCTCATTTAACATGCACCAGACTTTGTCAAAGATTTCCCAAGCCCTGAAATTAATCCATTTTCACTGAGGTTGTTAAAACAACAACAACAAAAAAAAACCAAAACAAAGGAGTTCCTAAGTCTCATTCTCAGTTTACTTAACCTTCCATTTTTTAAATTTTTGGTGTTATTTTCCCAAGTTTCTTCCAAATTCCAAGCATGTTAGACCTCTTAATGCCTTTTATAAGATGAAATTCTCTTCTATCCAGCATCTCAACGCATACTTTTTTTTTTTTTTTTTTGGAGATTAGGTCTCGCTATTTTTGCCTGTGGAACTGGAGGCTCACGTTGCCCAGGGTACCACAGATTCAAGCAATCCCCAGCCTCAACATCCCAGGTAGCTGGGATTACAGGTGTGCACCACCATACCCAGCTATATTTTTTGGAACTAGGTCTCACTACATACCCCTGGCGGGACTTGAACCGCGATCCCTGGTCCCAGCTGCAGCTTCCTAGGCTGCTGCTTACAGGCATGTGCCATCATGCCTGGCGCATACAACTATTTTGTTAGTAACAACCTACTTTCTTTTTTTCACTATCATCAACACATATGTCAAACACCAGCATAAATGTCTTTCTCCATAGTGCCTTCTTAAAATTAGGTTAGCTTTTCCTGTCATGGTTCCTATAATACACTAGTATTAGTACACTTCACTATGATTGTTTAATAAATCATCTTTCTGTATTCCCTTCTTAACAGATGTTGCAGCTCTTGTTCACTACTGTAAATTTGACACCTAACAGCACACAATGAATATTTATTGACTCGACAACATAAGAACTTTCTCGTAAACAAATCTCACTTTGTAGTAGCTAAGTGATAATCTAAAATAGAGTTTCCACTGAATAAACATTTTATGATTTTGGTAAATTTTTTAGGGTAAGTTGATTTGATGAGCTAGTGGGCTTACAATGATAATAAAACCAAGATCATGTAGTCACAGTTCACTGTACATCTGAAGTCTGTATTTCACAAATCTTTTTTTGTCCCTTGTTTGTCACAGTTTGTAACTCTGCTTACTATTTATTTCCAAAGAAGCTTCAAATTTCCTTGTTCTCCTTTTGCTGTTTCCATTATCAACCATCTTATACTTTTTATCATTCTTCTCCTAGTGTCTCTGTTACTTCTATTTATCCTGTATTTCTAGTGGTATTTTATCCACAGCACACTCTGCATATCTGAACAGAAATCATGTGCTTGTGAAATTACCGGGAAAATGAGTTTCAAAGAAGACAGACTATTACTAATACCCTGGCACACTAAGCTACAGGGTACATACTCAGTAAGTATTTGTTGCTGCTGTTGTTTTATTCTTTCTAAGCAATCAGACCTCACTTTAGTTTTGTTGCTAACCTTATATCTTGGTTTCTTTTGTTTTAAGAACCTGAATTCCTAAAGGGGAATAATCACATAATCACATTCACTGAGGGTCAAAAAGACCTAGGATTCCGTATCATTATTCCCAATTTTAAACTGATTCACATCTTTATCAAGTAGAACTCACTCTAATGGATAAAGCACACACCATGAAGAACACAAAACATTACCCCTCAAATCCAAGAAATCTTACCTCTTGGTTTGTTTTCTGACCTGGCTTCATATAGAAAATAAAAACTGTGTCAAAGGGACGACATGGCAAGAGATCCAGATACCCAATGTCATCAAAAAACCCAGGTATTGTGGAGTCAAGTGCAATGAGGTGGGGAGGTAGACGACTATTTGCAGGTTCCTATAGAGGAAGAAAAAAGATCTTTTTTCCCCCATTATCCTACTTACAAAAGAAATGCTTGTTCATGATTTAATAACAAAGAAGAAAATAGATTACAATGTGGAGAAATAAGCACAATCATAATCCTAAAGAAACTATTTCATATTCTTGCATACTTCTTTCATTTGGATCTTTTTCTCTATAATATGCTTTCAAGAAATTTTTTAATGCATTTTTTTCTCATTGTACAATAGAAATATAAAATAGGACAACCACTTTGGAAAAGAGGTTGGAGGTTTCTTGCAAAGTTAAACATAGTTTTGTACCAGACAACAGAGTAATTGCATAGCTTGGTATTCACTCAAATGAATTAAAAACTTAAAATCCATACATAATCCTGCACACAAATGTCTACAATGACTTTTCCCAGAATTGCCAAAACTGGAATCAACCAAGATGTCTTTCTGTGAGTGAATGGATAAATAATACACACCCACAATGGGATACTATTCAATGATAAAAAGAAATGAGCTATCAAGTCACAAAAAGGGTTAAGGAAGAACCTGAAATGCATATTGCTAAGTAAAAGAAGCTAATCTGAAAAGCTACAATGTTGAATGATTCCAACTATGTGACATTCTGGAAAAGACAAAACTGGAGACAGTGGTTGCCAGGGATTGGTGGAAAGTGGGAGGAATATATATAATTACTTGGAGAACAGTCAATTTTTAGACTGGCTAAACTGTTCTGTGTAAAACAATAATGATGGACACATTATAAATTTGCCAAAACCCATAAAACTGTTATGACACAGAGTCAACTCTAATACAAACTATGGGCTTCAGTTTAAAAAGCATTGATAATTCATCAAACAAAAAACATCTGTGCAGGTTTTATCATTCTGAGTTTGTGAATGACACAGGAAGGACCCCCCAAGAAATGGCAGGGAGTACCCTTTACTACATAAACAAAGATTGTGAGCCTGAACTTCTGATCCAGAACACAACATTCCAAGTAAAGACTGGGGTCAAACACTACAAAGACATTAAAATTCTCTAGTCAAAGCGAAGGGCACTTACACTAAGTGAAATAAAACCAGTAAAGACCAAATAACTTTATACCAGTTCAGGTCAGGGCTTGGTGCTAATTTGCTATAGATGTATAAAAAACTTGTTTCAGTAATTAAGTTGCAAAAAGTTTTAACATTTTTTTCTAATTATCTTTAGATTTAATTTGTGTATGTGACATGGGTCCTTATCCAGGAAAATGCAGAGCTGGAAATACTACCAGACGGTTCCTCTGAATGCGTTCATGAGTGAGCTGTCTTGGAGTTCATGATGTAGTCTACAGCATATAGAATTGCATTTATTTCCACACAGTATTAAGATTTTGAGTTTATTTTAAAAATTTTATTTTTTTCTCTGTATTAAGAGTAAATTTACAATTCTCATAAAAATGTTTTTGCTACCACTATAGCTGATTATTTAAGAATATATCCACTCATAAATGCTTCTGAAAATTACCTTCAAAGCTTCTAATGATAAAAATCCAAAGTGTGAAAGGAATAGGCGTGCTGTTTGGAATTCCTGGGCAGGAGGTGGGGGTTTACAATCCGTAACAGGATCAGGAAAACTTCTCTTCTGCAATTCCTCTTCACTTTGCTGTTCAAGGTGTATTTCATAAGCAATCTGCTGGGCCATGCCATTCCTTAATTTTTCATGTCGCTCTTCTAACTGAAATAAACCAAATACTCACTTTTGGAACTATTTTAACTATAGTAACATTAACCTTAATTTAAAAATGAAAAGAAAGCTACCAGCAAAAAAGTAAATGAAGATAGTTTTCAGTGATGAGCAGTTTCAAGTTTAATACAGAGTATGCACCAAGGAAACATGTTTCAAGGTTGAAACAAATACAGAAAAAAATCCCCCCTATTCCCCTTTATACAAGGCCTCAGTAATGGCTCCTTTGTCTCTTTGCTGTAAACTAACTATTCTGTCTGTTTCCCTTCCAGAAGGGAGAAAGGGGGCAGAATTTTTGCTCTCATGCCTTCTTCCAGATCACTGTCCATCTTTGTCCTACAGTGAACCCCTTCATGTTCTGAAGTCATCATCCATACGGACTACTTAACCACCCCCATTTGTATTCCTCTTTCAATCAATCCCAATTTAAAATTCTAACCTCTCTGGTACTGCAATGATCCTTCTAAGAACTTGGGTTATATTTCTACAATATTCTCAAGCACAACTCTGGTCATCCCACCTACCAGTTCAGTACATTCAGATGTACTGTACTTTAGAGAGCCACAATTCTGAAATTCTCCTCTCTAATTAGAAGCCTACTCATTAAGTTCATTCCTAGCAGCTCTCTTGTACTTCCACTCCCTGCATCCATGCTTTACCACTATTAAGTAAAATGTCTCATGTTTTCCCATGTCACTAGCCTGAATCCTCTGGCTTCATTTACAACCCAAGCAAGTCTAAAGTCCAAAACCTAACATCTTACACTCTCCTCTTCTAAACATATAAAATGATTGTTGTCCTTTTTCCTTCCATATCTTCCATATCCTCACCCCTGTCAATCTCCACACCATTTGACTTTTTCAATTAACGCCTCTAGATCCCAAGGACTTTTGAAGAAAGTCAGCAGAGTTAAGTAACTTCACTCTATGAATGATGCTCTTAACCTTAGCTGGGCTGCCTGGTATTTTAAGAACCATCTGATTTTCGATTTTATTGCTTGGAACTAAGATCAAAATTTACATACACTGCTTCAATTTTCTTCTTTTCCACCCCAAATGTCTCTGAACTTTCCTCTACTCTTTCTTTGTCTGTCTTACCAAAAACACCCCTTTTCTAAATATAATCACTTGGCTTCTCGACCCCACTGCTTCAGGGCCTTACTTTATTATTTATCACTTCCCCAATTCATCTTACATATAAATTTTAAGTGTGTTCATATTCCTTCCAAACTTGAACTGAAAGGAAAAACTAGCTTTGCTTTTCCTTAGGTAGACTAGTTCCTCACTCTGTTATCTATTCTTATCTATTCTGTATCCTCCCCTTTACTGCTAACAGTATAGTTTATATTCATTGCCTCTTCCTCATTAACGATTCACTCCTTAGTGCATTATACCCTGGCTCCCACTATAACACTCCTTTGAACCTCCTCTCAAAGGTCACACAAATCCAGGGGTCTCTCTCTCAATGTGCCTTCTCTCTGATCTCTCTAGAACATGAAGGCATAGGTAGTCCTCGATTCTTTGATCTTTGTCCCCACTTCTTAAAATTATTTTTCTTTCACCTAGGAGATCAATCCAAATAAATTTAAGACTAAAAAACTTTTTCCCATCTTGTCAGACATGTTCATATTTCTTTAAATGGCAGCAATCTTTTTTATCATTCAAGCCTGAAATCTAGTCTCTGGCTCTTTATTGTCCGTCATTAATCCAAAACTGCTTAGATCTACCTCTGTAATATATCCCATGTATTTAAACTTCCAACAATGAGGTGGTAGACCACCCCCAGTCTGGATGAATTGGTTCTCTTCTCCAAATATCCTCCAACAGAGTCATCATACAGAGTCTGATCATGTCACTTGATCACTACTGAAATCTACTATGGCCCAGGCCAGGCAGTTCAGTGATACCTCTAAGAGATGCCTATTTTCTTTCTTTTTTGAGACTAGATCTCACTATTTTTGCCTGTGGAACCGCAGGCTCTCGTTGCCCGGGGTACCACAGACTCAAGCAATCCCCAGCCTCAGCTTCCCAGGTAGCTGGGATTACAGGCACCCGCCACCAGGCCCAGCTATTTTTTGGAACTAGGTTCGCTACGTGCCCCAGGCGGGACTCAAACCGCGATCCCTAGCCCCGGCCACTTCATAGGCTGAAGCTTAAAGGCACGAGCCACCGTGCCCGGCTCTATTTTCTTTCAATTAACCACAATATTTACTAGATAGCAACCTCTTAGATCAGGGTTCAGAGTTCATCTAAAGAATCACCTCCAAAAACACCAAAGAAAGGCAGTCTCTTGGTCATGAAAGTTATTTAAAAAAATATCTATAGCCATTCCCTTAACAACAGCTGGCAATTTATCTTACCTCTTCAGTGACAATTTCATGCAAATCTGGAATGCTAAGATCTGCTTTCACAAAAGGAATCTTATCCACCTCTTCAGGAAATGGTCGATGTTTCACAGTATATTTAATTCCAACATCATTTTTAGGAATTGGACGAGGTTCAGGTACAAAAAGCTGTTATAACAAAGTAACATGATGTTTATTACATTTGGTACCACCTGTTATATGCATTTCCCTGATCTCTAGTTTCCCTAGGATTATATAACACAGGAACTCAAGAATGTGCAAATACTACCTGTAAAGGCAAACAGTCTGTGCACCACTCTTTTATCTTTATAAAAATATCCATCAATTTCTTAAAGTTTTTGTGACTAATAAATGGGATCTGGACCTTTATGCCTCATGCCTGAATCTCCCATCTTCAGTAGTAAATAAATAGGTCAGGCATTTCAGAACTTAAGCTTCAAACTTCCTTATTCCCCAAGGAATCTCAAATCATTCTATATAATAAATATTTAGATTGACTGGACATTTCTACACAGTGAGCTCAATTAGAACTAAATCAGGGCTTAACTGAAAGAGTATAGGCAATGCATCAATGTCTTTGTAGCTTCAAATCCCTCCTTCAATATGTATTAGCTATGTGTTTTCACACCTGACAAGTGGAAATAACTCATTACTAGGCTGTTGAAGGATTAAACAAAAATGTACAGGGCACTTATTAAATCACCAACAACTGTAGTTCTCTTTCTCCTCCTTCCCTCTACCTTCAATCCCCTGGTCACTTCCCAATTCCTCCCTCCTCATCACTTTCCCATAACCTGGAATACCTTCTGATTTGCTTTCGCTCCTCTGGGTAAAAGACAAAGCTGCTGTGCCCAAGCCAGTCTTCCAGACATTCCCCGGACAAGCACAGTGACAGAGGGGAAAAAGTCATCTGGAATAAAATGTTGGTGTAAAGATTTTTATTTCAGACAACCACTTTTAAAATAAATCTGTTATTAGTTGCAGGTACTTTCATTTCACCTTTTTTTGTACCTCCTTTGTAACTTCTTTTTCATTTTTCCTTTCCCTTCCCTTCAATCCTCTGTAGTTTCTGCCATACCCATGTACCTTAAAGTACTATTAACTCATTTCACATCCACTTATTACCTTTGTTTTAAACTTGAATTTATTTAAAAGGAAATGGCATTATCTCTAACTTAAATAGAAAACCATGAATTTTCATGTGCTAACTATTTTTAAAACACAATTGAAAATATATACTATTCACCAACATACCTGTTATCACCTCATATACTTCAGTGGTACACTTAATGTATTCACATGTTGGGAATATCCTAAGTGCAGGACGACAAACTAGGTATTTGAATGCTGATGTCAGATTGACTCAGACCTCAGTGTACCGCTACTCACCACAGGCAGGCACTACTATCCAGCAGTATGCTGTACAACTTGATTTAGCAATGGAGAAGGCCCAAGTGATGAAACTTACTCTGTTCATTTCCAAGAGGTTGCTCCAGCATTGCCAGGATGACACTGTTATCTAAGACAAAATACCGGAAACTATGCTTGTTGATGGTTGGCAGCCTGGAGTATTTAATTAAAGTGGTCTCATTCACCAAACTACAAGGAGAGGCAGGACCACTGGGAGAAGGAAATGCTCCAAGCAACTGCATAATACTATGGGGAATGGAAAAGATAAGTTAATTACCAAAGCAAAACCTCAAGTTCACCTCATATATCAATGTGTACCTCTGCTCTTTTGAATTGGAACTGGTCATATTTCCTTTTTACAAATTAGATTTACTCTCTGTGGTGAATGTGCTGTCCAGATTGTCATCCATTCCTCCATATATAGGAAGATGGTAGCCACAGTTTTAACTAACTTCCTCTCTAGGACTTTTCCTTGGTCAACAAGGACCATCTCACCAAAATCATAGCTCCTTTCTGGGAAAGTCCATATGCAATGAATGGTATAAAACCCCTGTTCCCTGGTCTCAGTTTTATACTTCAGAACCCTGAATGTCCAATCCAGTTCCAAAGCTCTTTACTGTAACTGCATGACAGTTTCCTTCTTTTTTTGTTTTTAGACTAGGTCTCACTATTTTTGCCTGTGGAACTGCAGGCTCACATTGCACAGAGTACCATAGACTCAAGCAATCTCCAGCCTCAGCTTCCCAGGTAGCTGGGATTACAGACGCGCACCACCATACCCAGCTATTTTTTGGGGGACTAGATCTTGCTATGTGCCCTTGGCGGGACTTGAACCGTGGTCCCTGGCGCTGGTCGTGGCTTCCTAGGCTGCCACCTACAGGCATGTGCCACCATGCCCGGCCTCATGACAGTTTGTTTCTACACTCTACTTAATCCTGCTTTTTTTACTCCTCCACAGGGACTGATCCTGAGTGCATGTTCCAAGAAAATTCTTGGAAGCAAATTTCTCTCTCAACATTTGCTACTCAGAGAAAGTAACTTATGAAATTAGGAAGCTCTTAAAAGATTTATTTAACAATTCTGTGTGCTCTAAGCTTCAGGATTATGCTAGCTAAAGCATTCCAAACCTAGAAAAAGACCCAAAAATGAATCAATCCCACTCAATTTTTCAGATGAGTAAACTTAGGCACAGAAAAGTAATAAAGTGATCAGACACCAGGGTCTGCTACCTTCTCACCATGTAGTCATGAGTAGATACTATCTTCCTTTTAGAAAAAGAAACTTGATATACCAAATTACAAGGCATACTACCACTGTAATAATTAAATGAGAATATAAGAAAAATGTTTTATAAACTGGAATTCAAATATTTACATCCACAGAGATTTCTGGATATAAATCTATTTTGATTAATAACTTAGAAAAATAACACCATGTGCCAAGGAATTTGAAAAAAATAAATGAACTAATGAGAAGATTGTAATAGGAATATATGGCTTTGGTTTTGTAAAGCAGGACAGGGATGGCCAAGTACATAAGCCAAGTAAACATTTTATAATCTGGGCAAGAGAAATCACAGTCAAACCCATCTATTTTCTAAGCACAATCCCTGTACAGTCATTTTCATACCATGTCAGGGTGGCTTCAGCTGCATCCTTTACCCTCATAGATGCAGGATTTGGCTCCTTATCTCCTTTGTACTTGACTTCTTGCTCACTGTTTTTAGACTTACTTCCTGAAATCCCTAGTTCCACAATCTCCAGTACTTCCTTAAGACAGTCCTAGAAGCAGAAAAGGCAGATCGGTTTTTTTTATAATTAGTTCTTACCTATCCTATAAGACAAGGAAATAAAGTAGTTACCCTAGTCCATGTTCTAGTTACCCACATTAAACCAAAGTTTTCTGCAATATTTTGAGAGATTACATTCACCTAACTTTTACTACAGAGTAATTATTCTATTTTATTATCAGCTATTATTGCTGATCTCTTAGTAGACCTAATTTATAAATTAAACTTTATCACAGGTATGTATGCATAAAAAAATAAAGTATATAGAATTTGGTAATATCTGTAGTTTTAGGCACCTACTAGGGTTTGGAATGCATACCCTTGAATGAAGGGGACTATTTACTATATACCAATATGCTGATATGATCATGTTTTGGTGATGGGTCTTCAGTTTCAATTTTTCTTTAATAGGCATCATTTCATATTTATATAATAAACTCCTCCTGCTGATCTTCTATTTTAAAAAGTAAATTTAAGTGTTCATAGAACTAGATAGTAAATAATTATAAGCTCATTTTTGGCAGTCACAATTCTTATACAATTACCATATATTATAAATCATAAAAGTGATGAAGTAGTAATTCAGTTAAACGTGGATGGTTTAAAGGGTGCTGATTATCCAAAGGGAAGCTTATTTTTAAACATGATGATAATCTCAGGTACCACAGCTTCAGAAGTGATCAAGACTTAAGAAAACAACTAACACTTAAACAACAATATTATTTTTAAAACTATGCAAAACTCTAACTATTAAATGAAACTGTGAATTCTTTATAACTGCCTGCCTTCCAATAAGAGACATTAAATTCCCACAAGAAAGGCAATCTAAACCTAGGTATACTTAAAAGCAGAAAAATGTGTGTAATACAAATGAAATTTTAGATACAAGCAATGTTTACAGACAAGCTGTGCTCTAGGATTGCAGCATGGCTTTCAAATGTCGTTTCTGATCTGATAGTTGGTGATGAAAAAGCCTACTGAGCCATCTCAAGGCTAAAGCCTTCCACAAAAAACAGTTGATAGTTCAGATAAATGAGTCAAGCCCCATCTTTCAAAAGAATTTCTCTATGGGCAAATTTGCCACCAAATATAAGCATGATGAACTTTTAAAGTTGTGCTAACAAGAACAAATGTTATACCAAAATAGAATAAAGCATATTCAGTTTAAAGTATCTAATATTGTATTTAAACTTAGACAGTTTTTTTGTTTGTTTGTTTTTGAGACTAGGTCTTGCTATTTTGCCTGGGGAACTGCAGACTCATGTTGCCAGGGGTACCACAAACTTAAGAAATCTTCAGCCTCAGCCTACCATGTAGCTGGGATTATAGGCGTGCACTACCACGTCCAACTATTTTTTGAGACTAGGTCTTGCTATGTTGCCCTGGTGGGTCTCAAAACCACAGAATCAAGCAATTCCTAGTCTCAGTCTCCCTTCCTAGGCTGGGATTAAAGGTCCACGTCACTGCGCCCAGGCTAAACATCCTATTTTAAAAGGCAATTTCCAAATACACATTTTTATTTCACCTTGCTGTTTCAAGATCTAGTAAACTAACCTTTTCATCAAGCATATCAGGGTGTTCTGTCAGCCAGACACAGAGACACTGAAAAGCTGCCACTATCATGGAGTGCAGATCCCGGGAGTGAAGAGGAGCTGGCCGACTACACTGGTATACAATGTAGCTGCACACAGAACTGATGGCTCGCTTCCGGTCTCCTGAGTCAACCATAACCTTCACCTGCAGTGTATTCATGAGGAACAGTTAGCCAAGAGTCACTGGACAGATTTCAAAGCACCTGCACTGAAACATGGTCTTTCTGAGAATGTGATATACCTTGCTTTCAAAATATTCTTAAAGAGTGTAGTATTATTATACTTTACATAAAGGGGATATTTTTCATACCACATTTCATTTTACTTTATTTTTTCTGGCCAAAAACTTGAACTACTACAGTGCATCTCCTCAGTCTGACCAGAGAGCGAAAGAACAGCCAGCAACAGAACAAATTCATATTTCACAAGCCTCCTAATCCAGCCCTGCAGCAATGCTCCACATGCTACAAAGTTTCGCACAGCTCCTCAGGGGCAATTAATACACAGTAAACTACAACTATAAAAACATACAATTGGATAAAAGTTTGGCTTCAGTATATATTTGCGAACTATCACCACAATCAAGATAGTGAACAAACTAGTCCCCTCTAGTTACAACAAATCTGTCTTCTGTCACAACTAACTTACATTATCAGAGTTTTACATAACTAAAAATATCCAATATTATACCTATTTCAGAGTCCAGTTTGTTTCACACAGCACAATAATTTTGAGATTTAGTCATGTTTTTCTATCAACTGATCATTCCCTTTTCTTGATGAGGAGTATTCCACTGTATAGCTAAGACTACAATTTGTTTTTCTAGTCTCTTGTTGGTAGAAATTTGGGGTATTTCCAGTCTCTTGACATTACAAGTCTGAACTTTGCAGTACAAGTCTTTGTACTAACACAAACTGCTCTACTGGGACTGGAATGACTGGTCACAGGATAGATGTATTTTCAACTTTTTGAGGGAACTTGCCAAGTTGTCTTCTACAATATTGATATGATTTACTATTACAGCCAACAGTGCATTGGAGTTCCAGTTCCTACTTCTGAACACTTTGGATTTAAACTATATGTGACTATAATCAACACTGTAACAACCATGCTAAGGGTCAGGAGACACAGAAAAAAGAGCCTTGGTCTAAGATTTCTGGGCTAAAATAAAGGACTCTCCTTACCTTTGCCAAGCCAGAGAGGAGTTCTAGAGCTGCCAGTGATATGCTCATGTCTTGCCTCCACTGAGAGTTGAGTCTTTGGGTAACGAGATGAATGCTACGTATCAGGAGCCCAGCAGCTGAATCTGTATTAAGAGCTAGGATATAACCCCAATGCCACATCCCACAGGGAGGGAAAACAACTAAGCATTAGTAACGAAAGCACAGCATTCCACTAGGTACAGACCACAGCAACCACAGTGAATAACATGGGCACCCACACAGTGCTATGTTCCCCACCCCACTGGCCTGAACATCAAGCCTGATTTAACAGTGCATAGGCACACACACTGGACCAGAGCAGTTTCTAACTCCCAGCTCAGGAACTTAGATATTCACTGGGATTTGGCAGTTTCAATATCATTCTTGCAACAACAAAAATTTTAAATTTTCTAAATTAACTCATAGTTACATTTCCAAAAAGGCTAATGGTTATCTTAGAATTTTTACAGAGGAAGGAATTCAAATTTTAGAATATATTCAGATGCGAGGAACTATCTATTGCATCCATTAAGTTATTTTCAGGGTTTAAACCATCAAAAGTCACATGCAATGTCTTTTCCAATCATATTTCAGTATTAACTTTCCAAGATTACTTCAATATTTTTTAAAAAATTGAATAATCAAGTCACTGTTTTTATTTGGCCTCCATTCTATATTATAAAATACTATTTCATATTAAATTAGGACAAATTATATTGACTTTATAAAGGAAGCTTTAGGGACATTATACCTGTCAATCCTATCAGAAAGAGGGCAGTGACAACAGAAAAAGGAATCATCATTAAAAAAGAGACATTCATGCGACACTAACACAAATCTGGATTTCTTAGTAAAAAATATTTTACGACATTACAAGCATAACTCACTAACACCAATTCAAAATATTGAAACAAACAATCATTACTTCAAACACTTATATTAGAACACATGCAATAATGCAAAACATTTAGTTTAAATGTGCTAATTTAGAAAGCATTAATAAACATTTTCAACTTAAAAGTATACTTAAACCATAAATAGTAACATAATTTAAATAAATTCTTCACAAATGCTATACTGAAAAATGCTGAATAGCTACATAGTTACTTAATATATCTGACATGCTCAAAGATACTCAAGGCAAAATTAAACCACAGAAACATTTCCAAGGTTTGTAAATTCTCTAGCTGACTGAAAAGTTACACATAAAGTTAAGGATCTAGATTTCATTAAATATAGTTGAAGTAACACTCATAAATTCAATACAGTAATATGTATAAAAACATAAAGATAACCTCAAACTCACAGAACTCATTGTCCATGGTAAAGGACAACATTGAATAGAACGCTCTGTTGGCAAATGCCTTAATTGACAAATTAAAAAATAAAAATTTTCCTTTTTCTTCTTAAAATTTGTGACTGGAATCTCACAGTCCTTTACTATGTTTACTTTAAACATTACAGCAAATTTTTCTCTAATTCCATCCCCCCATACCACACCGCAGTAACTGACTCACTGGCTGACTACTATTAAAACTGTGAGGCAGTACCCACTTCCTATTTGATTCTGCATTATCAGCACCTGGTACAGAATCTAGGCATGTTTCCTGACCACCCTTTATAATTATTTATCAAATCTAGTAAAACTAGCCAAAATCTAACTACTAAAAGATATAAAGCTAAATTTAAAAGATGTTTTTATCTTGATCTTTTGGATTGAAATCTTCTCTATCATACTCAAACACACAAAATATCATGTGTTACAGGTCTGGGCAATGAAAGTCATTCTGTATACATTGAATCTTAAACCCACAAACAATGCTTACCATAATCCCTTAGGAGAGCCTGAGCAGGTCTTTCACTATCAGGAGTTGTAGGCTCAATGCTTCCACCACTTGCCGAACTAATTCCACTATTAGTGCGACTATGACTCTTCAGGTTATTTTCTCCACCACCCTAAGTCAAATAAAAATGAATCAAATATTTGAGGGCTACATAGCAAAGACTGAGGTCAGTCACTGAAAAACATGGTAAAATAAATAATTTGTGCTAACCACCACAAATGACACAGATTAAAAACTAACGCGGCTAAAACTGCTAGTGTGTCTGCAGATACCCTCTACTGGATAATATAATGGGTTGAATGATTACATGTGTGCATTCTGGGGTCATCTTTGTTACTGTTTACAATGGACCAGCCCCATAATCCTTTCCATCTTCACTACTTCTACTAGCTAATAATGATTGTAGGTACTCAAAATAAATACCCAAGCAAAATTTGAGAATAGGAATACTATCTTTAAAATGAAAGTTAAGGCTGGGCATGGTGGCGAGTGCCTGTAAATGGCAGCCTAGGAAGCTGCAGCAGGGTCCAGGGATCATGGTTCGAGTCCTGCCAGGGGCACATAGTAAGACCTAGATCCAAAAATTAGCTGGGTGTGGTGGCGCACACCTGTAATCTCAGCTACCTGGGAAGCTGAGGATGGGGATTGCTTGAGCCTGTGGTTCCACAGGCAAAAATAGCGAGACCTAAGTCTCAAAAAAAAAAAGTTAAAAATAAAACAAAAAGTCACTTTCAAGTGCAGTTATATGATTAATATAAAAATTATATATAAATACAATATAAATTAACACAAATTATATAGCATAGATATATAATATACAGTATATATAGGATATACTGTATATATAATAGATATATAATATACAGTATATCCTATATATACTGTATATTATATATTACATATAAATTAATATAAAATTTAATGATATGCAAAGAGGCTAACAGAGGTATCTGTTAAAGAGTTCCTTCATTTCCCCCCATATGAACATAATTCACTATATCCACTTAATTAATATCAGTGATCTACTGGGATATGAATATAATTTCTGTAATGCTAATCAGACCACCTATCCTACATCCACTCATCTCAAAGTACATATATTAATTTTCCCACTGCCCAGCTTATATTCCAGGTATAACAATCACATGTCTTGAAAACAGTAGTAGGGGGATCAGAGTCTCAGGGAAACTTTATTTTTCTTTTTTTCCCTTTTTTTCTTAAAGAAACAGATATTTTGTATAGGGTTAGAAAGATGCTGATGGCAAAGAATAAATTAAATGCTCGCTTACACATCTACTAAGAATGGAAAGAAATATAGACACCTAGATTAAGTCTTAAGCAGTTAAGTCCAGTACATGCTATATTTAGCTGGAATTTCTCTCAGGCAAAATATCTCATGGACCTGTTACTTAACTGATAAGGCACTGAAAGGTAAGAAACTCCAAAATACATATTTTAAAGTAGGATCCATCAGAGTAAATTAAGTGAACTTACAAATAATATACCTTTAAAAACCCAAAGTCAAACATTTTGGAATATAATTTACATAAAATTAGAAGTTGATATTCTCTAATATTCTCTGACAGGTAACAGATATGCTTCTTACCATCTCCATTTGGCAACCAATGGCTTCTAAAAGTGCTGAATCTTGAACAATATTTAACATTGCCCCTGAGGGGGAAAAAAGGTGTTAGATAGGAGTTTAGCTGTGTATTCCTGAAATTTACCTAAATTAGTAATAAATACACTGCTTGATCAGAAAAGATAATCTTCAAAAATGCTCAAATGTTGACATTTCCAGTTTTCAAATCACATTTTTCTAAAATAAATTTGAGTATCAAATTTTGCTTTATACAAAAAATGATTATATATTTTAAATTGGCATGAAAGACAGATACAAACATCTCAATTTCAAAGGTAATAAAAACTAAGTAAAATATTTTAAGATCTTAAAAACAATAGTTTCTGATCTTCTGAAAATAAAGTTAGAAAATAAAAATCATAGCTCTAAATTTCTGACCAAACTGTTCTTTAAGGACATGGTTCTGGGCTTGCAAAATGGCTTCAAGTTATAAAGGAGGCTGAATGTATTTAGTCAAAAACTCACAATCTAGAAAGGCTAGGAGGTATGTGCTAGGTGAGCCTAGCACACTGGTTCTTACGTCAGTGTGGAAATGCTAGTGTCTACAATGTGTAAAGAGAAGACAGATACAACACTGCCAATCTATGGAAGACTCTTCCTTAGAATATACACAAGTTCGTCTATGGTGGTACGCGGCCATACCAACCTGAACGCGCCCAATCTCGTCTGATCTCAGAAGCTAAGCAGGGTCGGGCCTGGTTAGTACTTGGATGGGAGAATATACACAAGTTCTTCAAAACAAGGATAAAGCAAAATGATATCCTCCATCCACAGCAGAAATTATGTGATTTCAAATACCATGTTAGTTAAATAACCCAGAACACTGTAACTTGGAGGTCCTCTCATATCAAAACATTTCTCCCCTCCAAATGTTCATTCCCTCCAGGTTCAAAATATATTAAAGTGTCAATGCCATTGGTGAACAGGCTTTAACCCTTGTCTGATTGACCACGCTTAATTCAGAAGGTTTTCAAAACTACTCTAAAGAGCTAAAGAAGAGCATAGTCATGCTTCAGATCTGGGAATATAAATAGCACAAAACTACCAGAATCTGTAAATCTAAAAACTCATGTCTACAATCAATAAAATCAATAAAATTGTGAGATCCTATAAAATTTTGTACTCAACCAGATAACTCAAGTTAAGTAGGTGGCTAATGCTCAGGTCCCTGGACAAATATTTTTGGCAGCTGTTACCTGTATCTCTTTAGGATCACTCTCAGATTAAGTCTTCTAGAATTATCTCAAGCATGAGTCTGCTGGAATGACATATTTCAACCTGCTGGAGCTATAAGGGCTTTAAATGAATGTCTAATACTACTTTTGAACAGTATCTAAGATGCTAAGTGGAAGTACAATCCAAATCTTAATAAAGAGAAAAATGTCTTTTAAACACTACCAGTGTGAAGACATTCTCAGGGATGTCTCCAAAAGCAGAAAGTTCTATCTCCCTCCTGGTTTTTTTGGGCTGGGGTGGTAGTTAACATTCTCTTGGTTCAGTGGGGACCCTTGAGGTAGTCTGCTTTTCTGAGAGTCACTACTGTTGAGAGTGGTAATCCTGACATCTGAGACAGAGTTTTAATGGTTCTAAGATGCAGAAGCAACAAGAGAAAACCCCTTGCTTTCCAATATAGTAAGAAACTATTTACCCAATCTGAGCACTGGGTTGGGGGAAGAACATGATCTGTCTGAAAGACAGGTTTAAGGATAAGACTGTCCTTACCGCTAATACAAGGTCTGTCAACAAATATTTGTTGACACATTTTAGCTTGAGGTAAACATAAATTAATTTCAGGTGCTGTGCTATGAAGTATAGAAGGTTTTTTTTGTTTGTTTGTTTTTGTTTTTAATACTCGCTATTTTTTTGGCCCATGGAACCGCAGGCTCATGTTGCCCATAGTACCATGGACTCAAGCAATCCCCAGTCTCAGCTTCCCAGGTAGCTGAGATTACAGGCATGCACCACCACGCCCAGCTATTTTTTGGGGGACTAGGTCTCACTATGTTGCCCTGGGCGGGTCTCAAACCGCAACCCCCAGCCCCAGCTGCAACTCCATAGGCTGTCGCTTACAAGCACGCATCACTGTGCCCAGCTTATAAAAGGATCTTTAGCAAAACATCTACCAGGGAAGACTTCAGCACCTCAGCGGATCAGGGTAAGTGTATTCTAAGTGTAATAGAAAGTCAGTGGCATGGACACCAATGATACCTCCTTAGAACAATCACGCAGTTATAGTATGGAGGATAAACTGGGAGAAGAGTGAGGTAAGAAAAGCAGAGACCAATTAAGTAGCTATATAGAATCACTGAATCAAAACAAGGGGTGGCTTAGATGCTTAGACTATGGTTCCAAAATTGATCAGTACACATTTTATAAGTCCACTAGACAGAACTTAGGATTAGATTTGAATGTAAGGTAACAGGGAAAGAATCAAAGACAGATGAGTCTTAGGTTCTGAACTGGGCAATGACATATAAGACAGAATGCCATTTAGACATGAGGAAAAAGGCAAGGATGTGGAAAGCAGGCAAGTTAGGTTTGAACTGACTTTCAGAATTCCAAGTGGAGACAATGAACAGGCAGTTAGCCAACAATACAAGCTTAACTGAGAGGAGACACCTAGGCTGAAGAATATTCATGATTTACATTATATCTGAAGCCATGGAAATTGAAAGCACTTAAGATAACAGATCTAAGAAGAGACTTTGGAGGCTTCTAACACTGAGTGATCTATCAGAGAAAGAACTGCAAAAGTCAGAGAGGAGAAATCAAGACAAAATTCAAACCAGGAACGATGGGTCTTGAAGAAAAAGTATTAGAAGGAAGTGATAGTGGTCATCCAAATCAAATGCAAGTAAGTTGTTATGACAGAGACCTGATCATCAGTTCTGGTAAAGCAGTGATTACTGGGAACTTAATGAGTAGATTCTGTGCAACTGTGGAGAAAGAAAACCTACTAAAATTTCATTCTGAGGACATCTGACTACTTACTGAGTAAAAATATTCCAATCTATGCCATGAGACTGGCTTCACAACAGGAGCATGCTACTCCCCTCTCTATTATCCTCTAGAGTATTTGTACCTAGAAACTTCACCTTGTTCTTCGTAAAAAGTCAAACGTTAATAAAAAATTAGCTGCAATAATTAAGTTGTGAAGCGACAACAGCTTAAAATACAGTAGCAACCATTATGAGAAGGTATTTAAGACATGGAACCATCATAAATAGAAGCCCAAGATGAAACAATAAGGGAAAAAAGGAAGCGCAGCAACTGCTACTCCTTAATTCCCTTTTGGCAGGGTTCTGATATTGCTCCCAGAGTTACACCCAACTCAAAAATGTTTCAATACAAAATGGGTAGAAGGAGAAGAGGAAGAAGGTGGAAAGAAAAAATAAGAGGGGGGGGGAATGGAAAGCATGGAGGAGAGAACAGAGAAAAGAGAAAAATAATGATCACACATTAAACTAAACATTTTCCTTCCCTCACCTCATTCCCTTAAACTTTTTTTCACATGTGAAAGCACACAAATGCTACCTCTGAATCACAGCACATGAACTTGTATTAGGTTTAGGCTCCCATTATGCCTCCTAACATGCCTGAGGTCAACTGTATCTAGATTTTCATTTACAAAAACAAGTATGACCACAAACCTAGAATCATTTGAGTGTTGTTGGGGTCTGTTTCCGTTTGCAAGGCACCTATTAGAATATTCACAAGCCTCAACTTCAAAGACAAAAAAGTTATTGGCTTATCATAGGAAGAGCTGTCATCATTACTAAACTTTCCTTCCAGGACCACCTACGGAAAAAACAAAGAATATTTAACAAAGAATGTTGTGGCACACTGAGTCTTAGGCTTAGGTAAAAACTGCTAGAGTGGACGAAAGAGAAGAGGCTATCACTAACTCACACAACATGTTATTAGATGTCATCTGCCTATCACCACCTGAAATGGTAGGCCAAGGCATTAGGGCAGACTAACAGAAGAAATACCACAACAAATCAACTTTGTTAATTCACTTGAAATAACCTGAATTTCTTTTAAAGCTCCCACTCTACTTTTTAAATACAATTTGACTTAACACACAGTGCAGACTATAGAAAAAGTTTTAATAAAACATTACCTCAGATTTGACTGTGCCAAAGTGATGAGGGAGGGGCAACAAAGAGAGTAGGATATTAATGGAAGATCTTCTCAGTTCTGTTGGATTTACATAGCTTTTGAATTTTGAGAGTTCTCTGCCAAAAAAAAAAAAAAAGCTATTACAATTTTGAACTAAACTGTATTTTCATCTATTGCTAAATATATATATATATATATTATGCCAATTTTTCAAAATTCAAGCATGGATTTGATTTTATAAAGAATGCAGTAAACATTTTACACTGAATTTATATTCTGAAATGAGAGAGGAGCAGGAGGAGGGTAGAAGGAGAAGGGGAGAGGATATGTTGAACTGGTACAGAACTAAACTAGAATATGATTGACTGTAAACTGGGGTTGCTCTTTTCCTTCTAGACCAGGTCAAAAAGTATTCCATAAGCTCATGAACAAATTAGGACTGAAGTTCAGAGATAGATGGATCTAAATATTCCATACTTATTTAATGTGGCCCAAGTTCCTTAAGGCTATGAAGACAAATAGATGGGATAAATCAGGAAACTGGGAAAACACCAGAATAGACCAAGCCAAACTGGACAACTGATAATGATAGCTTACCTGTCAGGCAAAATGGTTTCAAGAGCTGAAATAAAGTAAGGAACCACAACATCAATCCCTTTCAAGTCACAGCAGAACAAAGGAGGGGAGTTTAGAATAACGCTGGCCAAGACAGGATGGCATACATAATCACTTATCTGCAAACCTTGAATTAAAAGCATGTAAAATCTAGGAAAGCAAAAAAAAAATTTTAAACAAACTGCTGATCAATTGTTTTCATAATTATCAATATATTCTACAGTCATCTGAAAGTCTATTTCCACTTTATATAATTTCTATCCTTATGTTATTACTGGAGTGAGGACAATTTAGAGTCAAATACACTAAGAACCAAGAATCTTTCCTAATGGATTCTAAGAATTCATTAGGAAATCTAAGAATCTAAGAATCTTTCCTAATGGAAAAAAAAAAAAAAAGTTTATTTCTATTATATGTCCCTGAAGTTTTAACCATTGCAACTGAAAGTTACAGGTACCAGCAAATTAAACAACCAAAACCAAACAAACTAAATGGCTGCAGTAATTATAAGCAGATGGAGGAATTACTCAGCTGAATTCCATGCCAATAAAATTTGGCAGAATTTCACAATTCCTGAAGGAAAAGAAATAATTTTTGTGCCTTTTTCCTCTTTCCCCATTACTTTTGAGAAGACAATGAAAGAAAAAAAATCTCACTGAGCCCCGCATTTTCCTCACGATATGAAGGTCTCTCGGAAACACTCCTTTTAGAAATATACCTGAATATATCTTACTACTAGCCCTCTCTCCTAATCTTCAACAACTAAGCATTCCAATCCCATCACTTAAGAGCAACCACATCAGTACACTCTTCTACCATAAAGCATGTTTTGTTCATAAAATTCTTCAGAACAATTCTTCACCTGCTGGGCACTACTCAAAGCATTTCAATGTCCCTTCTCCCTAGAGCTAAGTATGCTAGCAAATAACCAATGGTATCACCACAAGTCCAAGAGGCTATCGACTATTAAGCTACTCTATGCCATCTTAGAGCTCTTAATCCTCCTATTACTCCTCTCTCTCCTTATTCTTCTTTCAGCTCTATGGTTATTTCCTTTAATAGCTTCCTTTCAGCTCTATGGTTATTTCCATTAACAGCTTCCTTCCAGTTCTATGGTTATTTCCCTGTGCCTAATATTAGCCTAATATTAGCCTAATATTCCTCAGGTTACTAATATTGGTGAACCACACTTCTCTAAGTCATCTCTTGCACTAGTTTTAAATAACACTTAAGCAATTATATTGGGATATAATCAAATCAGCCACTAGCTCATACCTCTCAAATGAACCCCAGACCTATCAATCAAAACTTTATTGGCTACTTAAGGGCAGGAAATATCTACTGACTACAGCAACAGTCCCTGCACACAGCATCAGGCACAAAGTAGAAACTTAATAAATATTTGTTGATAAATACCCACCTGGTGCTACAAATTCAACAGCTTCAAAATTAAGTTCATCATCTGCCCTCACAAATTAGTTCTTTTGGCTGATCATACTGCCACCCATCCAGTCTTAGAGGTCAGACAGAAGGATCATGTTCACAGTCTTCTCTCTTAATATTAACACCACTTGGTCTATCTCCCCAACCACCATCTTCATCCTGAGAAATGTGCCCCAACTACAAGAAGTGAGCTCCAGCTCACTACGTGATCCACCCTCACAGCCATAACAAATTGACTATGGCAGTCACTCAGTCAGATCTTCTTTCCCAACAAACATTAAGATTCCAAGATGCTACTTGACCTGTTAGTCATCTAGACCAAGGCAATGAAAACCGGAAGTTAAAAGCATACTACAATATAAGAAAATAAATACGCAGAGAAGAGAAGAATAATATATAGTTCTAGGAGACCATGAAGATAGAGAAATAGAGGAAAGTGGTTTTGATCCTTAACACTCTTTAATTCCTGGTTCCTGCCTTTCTGGGTCCTGCTGCCTGTCCTGATCTTAGGATATATTTAATAACACTAGTTTCCTCAAAACTCATTCCCCTTTTGCTTAATGTCACATAGAGAAGATTTTCCTGTTACTTACAGTCAAGAGCCTATGGTTTAGATTAATTCTGACTAGTTTCCTGTGTGTACTACTGTTTCATGCCTATCTGCTTCTGCACATGGTTCCTTCTAAGAGGGTCAATTTAATCCTCTAGCCAGAAAACATAGACACCTAAATGTTCTTGCTGACATTAACATCACTTACTTCAGCAACTGTGTGAATGATCAACTCAGGAGTGCAAAACAGAGTTAAAAAAAAAAAACTAGGAGGCCATTACAAGTTAATTTAGGAAACAAGTGACAAAGCCAGTAATGTCATAGTGGGGACAGAGTAGAGAGATTATAAAGAGGTTTAACAGCAGAAATGCAGGAGTTGGTTAACCCAACAAAAGATTCAGAAGAAGGAATCTAAAACGACTCCTACCCTCTGTCCTAAACAAATGAATGGATGCAGTCAAAATCACTGAAGTCAAAGATTTGGGTAAGATGATCCTACTTAGTACTCAACATGCTTGTACCGTCTACCTACGACCTTCCTTTATAAACTCAACACAACTGTCGAATCCTCTGCAACTTCTTTCTGAAATCCTAGCACATGTGCTGCTTCTCCATCTGAATGCCCATAACCGAGACTCTCTCCTACAAACTTCCTGTTACTATTAGAACATCGTTACTTATGTACATGACTTCGCTCACTTGAATAAAGTAAGTTCCTTGAAGGCAGAATTTATACTTAGTACAGTGCCTAATCTGGTGTTCAGATTTATAAAATATATTTGAAAAGCATTGTCCTTCCAACTCTCTCCATAATGACAAAGTAAGATAAATAAATAACACTTCTAAAATAAAAATGGTCTGATGAGGCATTAAAATGCAAGAGTCCAAACAAAATTTTCAATTACTTACACTTAGAGGTATTTCAGACCAACATTTACTTATCAATTCAGTCTACCAAGCCATACTATAATAGCCAATACTATCGAAAGTACACAAATGGAAGAAGAAACAAAAAAATTCTAAGACCTGGATAAATAAGCTGGCAGAATCTCTTCTCCAGTCTTCTTGCTACAAAAAATTCTACATAGTGTCCCACAAGCCTCAGCTCTTCCTGCTTCATAGTTATCAGGAAATTCACTTGCATCAAACATAGGATTGGAAACCATGGTGTCTGTGGACATTTGTGACCCTTTCCGTCGAAACTCCATGCTAGCTTGTGTTGTGATGGCTGGGGAGAGAAAAGGGGGGTTTTATTATATTTGTCACTATGCAAACAGGCTCATGGGACCCTGGACACAAAGATCAAATGTTGGTGTCATTAAATAGCTACTTGAATAGAATTCAATAGTGCTTTTGTTTAGCATCTATGTCTTAATTTTTTTTTTAAAGGGCTCTCTTAAATCCTCTTTGAAAATGGGTAACAATTTACAGTAGTATTATCAGTTAAACAGATTCTATAAGAAACATTTTCAACTGAATTTTTGATCAGCAGAGTTTATTTGTATATATCTGTATTCAGATACAGATATACAATACAGAATTTGGCTTTTCTGTTATTTAGTCTGGCTTTTTGTACCCCTATGGAATGATATTTAAACATTAAGAAAAACAACTATTGCAATTTATACATTACCCCCAGACAGACATTGCAATTTAATAGGCAATCCCATGCCAGTCTGTATACTTTAGGGAAAGGGCAAGGAAAGGTTGAAAAATGGGTAAGGAGGAAGAGAAAGCATTCCCACTACCCACCCAACTCCAAAACACACACCAAAAATCACCCAACCAAGCAAAATGAGAATGAATTTTAACAACCACAGACAGCAGCTAACTTAAGGTTGATAAATCAGAAAATTGAATTGGTAAGAAAGATTATCATGATCATTCAAGTCACTGAAATAGAAGCCCTTCGAAAGTTGCTTTTATTTTTAACAAAAGATTTCAGTGTATTGAAAATCACTCTGAAATCTTTTATCACTCTACATGAAATATTTAAATTATTTTGTAATAGATTTAAAAGAATACAAAGTCAAGCATAGGTCTTTATGCAACTTCCCATGAGCCATTTTTAGTCCTGAATAAGCTATCCAGCAATAATACATTTGAAAACACTACATGCAGAATGCATACAAATCAAACACTAAATCTGTATAAAAATAAGCTTGAAAGCTTTAAAAAAAAAAAAAAAAAAAAAGCCAAAACACAGTTAGTGCAAAGTCCTGGAATTCATGACATGACCAGACTAGTGTACAGAAATAATGGGACTGATTCAGGCAGATTAATTTGCTTTTGCCAACAATCTTCCCCATTCAAAACACAGAAAGGTATTTTTCTTCCCAAGTGCAAAAACTACAAGAGACAATGACAATCAAATTTTTAATGGAATTATGAAAAAAATAAAAACATGACTGCAATTAAGGAGAAGCTTCTGGTTCCTACTTACAAGATTTATAAGAAAGAAGAATTTGGATAAAAGATGCTGCAAGATAATAGAAATAAATGGAAACAAATCAAAGGACAGCAGTAATTATAAAATACTTTAAAGATGGTGAAATTTTACAATAAGAAGCTGTTTTAGCTTTTTAAAAGTTAGGTTAACTGCTTCATGATAACACAAGCTAATTCAAAAACATAGGAAATTGTGCATTCAATCCAAAATTATGATTTTTGTATCATGCAAAACAATGAACGAAGAAAATTACACAACTACAAAGAATTGGTTTTGAACTACGCATAACGTGCATTAAATTTTTAGTTCTTTAACCCTTCCCAGCTTAATTGTACTTTTACAAAGTATAGTGTACTGTCATGTAATTCTAAGGCTAACCAGCTTATAGACGCAAACATTTAAAGTTAGAGGTGAACTGCATGGCAGAATTCCTTGATGGCAGCCAGTACTAAGAAAACAGACTAACAGAGTTAATAGTCCCAAAACTCCCACCACCCCCACAAATAGCATCCAAATGCATAAAGGCCCACTCAGGTATCCTGACAACTCCTATGTCCTGGGTAGTGTAACAGTTTTTCTCATCTCTCAACACTATGGGGAGAGAAGCTGCTATCCTTTCTCCACCAAAGAAATTGTTAAAAATTCAAAGAATTTGTTGTGAACATATAATTTGAATTCTGGTTTCTATCTTTTGGCACAAGAAGATGAGGTAAAGCTGTTACAAATTACTTAAAAGAGTAGAAAGATCTGTAAATTCCTTTAAGCAAGCCTACCAAGGAGGCAGGAGGCTGACCCACTCTGGACTCAGAGACTTTAGTGTTAATAGCCCCCTAATACCCAGAAGGTACACTGTAAGAATTACATTTTAATAAAAATAAAACATGACTGACTCATTCTAGAAGACACAATACAAAAAATTAATGGATATAAACATGATTCAGAAAACTCAAAACATAAAGTGTGTTAACGTAAGAAATAATAAGCCAAAAATGGTTTTTAAAAGTTTTCATTTAGTCATCACGTACATTTACTTATCCACAAGCAAACACTATTTTCAAACTTGTAAATAAAAGATAACATGGAAATGGTAGAATATAAAGTATCTGCATTGGAACAAAATAAACAAAGGAATCCCTAAACTCAATCATGCAATTTCAAATTATATTCCTGAAAATGTCTTTATATTTACAACTTCTAAATTATTTAAAAGATTTCTAGTAATATTTAAATAATGTGCATAACATTCACACCTTAGACCTTAGTTCTAAGATGATACACAACAGCAAAGAACGCATTTTTAAGAGAAAAGAGACCCTAGTAGCAATTATAATAATTTTATCCTTAGAATCAGCATTTCCCTAGAGATGCAATTAGACGCCCTTCAGGCTCAATTTATTTCCAAACCCAGTGGAAAAGTGCTTTCTTACCAGACAACCAATACACTCATTAATGCTTAGAGCACAGTAAATGGCAAAAAGTAACTGTGACTTCATATGTTAGCCACTATCATTAATGAGCTCCATATGACAAGTCATAGATAGATGTCAAATTTGTTCTACACTATATCAACCACTCTCCCATGCCACATTCTTTACTTCCAAGTATAATTAATGGTAAAATTACAGAAACAAACTAGATTTCATTTAGACATTTTCATTTCTATAATAAAAACTAAATGAAGATATTAGGGTTATTAATTCTCTGTCAGTCTTATTAGCTACAAAGCCAATGGTATTTTTGAAAGTTTGTCCATAAAGCCCTTTAAACTAAAATCTATAAAGTGAGACTTCTCTGAAGCAGAAATTTTCTGTTATTCTTAAGTACTAACGAGTGAATGGTTGTCAAAATCTAACAAAACACTTTTGAATAAACTTCTAATCAGAATCTTTAATTCTGTCTATTAATATTATCCTGGCTGACATGAAGGGAACTTCCAGATCACCTACTGAAAGAAATTTGATTAAATAAAAAAATTGGCTAACCTGAAGTTTATCTAATAAAACCAGACAAAGGGTAAAAAAACAAAAAACAAAAAACCCAAAACTCATACAACATATATAAAAAAGACAAATAGGGTCACCTTCAAAATTCTTTTACTTCAGCTGGAAGGGGTTAAGCACAAGACATTGCTTGGTCAGAGACAGAGTTTTTTAAGATACATATTAATCTTGCAGGTAGGAAAGATTAAAAAGGAAAAAAAAAGGAAAAACATGACAACATATTTCTTGAGCAATATTTACCAGTCATGCTGCTGTCTCTGTTTATCCCATTATGTAGTTTACAGTGAACAAATGCTGCATCAAATAACCATGATCCAAAGAGATTCAAGATGCTGTTAACCTTTGGTCTCCGAGGGGCAGGCAGTGGCCGGGGTTCAGAACTAGTCTGATTTGGACTTGACAAAGGAGAGGTGGAGGATGTCTGATGCTGAACTTTTGAGGCATGAGCAGTACTTGCCTATTAGAATAATGTAAGAAAATATGTCCACATTCATGAAAAGTCTGAGAAAACACTTTTTTTAAGAGGATGGCAAATTAAAAAGTCAACCTTAAACTAGCCTAACAATAGTGATAAAAAGTTACCGTGCTTGTCTTCATGGTGGCCTTATTCACAGTAACAGCTCGGTGCCTCCGGTTATGTGGTGGGGTGGTATTGACAGCAGTGCTTTGGGGCATACTTAATCTATTCACGGGAGTTGGAGGAGCACTGTCTGATCGGGGTCTAGAAATGCCTTTTGAAAAAAAAAAGAAGACAACAGAGTTGATCTTCAGAGTTCAAAATATGCCATCCGAAAACCTTCCCAGTGATTTACAGACTATAAATTTTAGCTGGTCATGCTAATGTAGAATGAACAACTACATTTTCAAGTCTCCCTCAGCTAAATGTGGTCATGTTTTGATTATAAAGAGAGTAATAGGTTAAGTCTTTCAATCACTTAAAAGGTTCAATCAAGTGTAAACTCTTCTTCCTTCAACTACTGAACAGGACAGTTTAAATTTATCACTAGTGTGGCCCAAGAAAGACTAGACAAAAGAGTCACAATGAAAGGACCCAGTGTCCCTGGGGATGGTGAAACTGCTCTAACAACCCTGTATTGCCTAGTCCTGCGCTTCAAACATGTGTGGAAACAAAATAACTTGTTTAAACCCTGGTACTTTTGATTGCAATTTGACAGTCAAACTTAACTTCAATTAGTGAGTATGTAATATATTAACTTAGCTAACTAGTTAATATTAGCCAAATGTTTTAGAAAATGATATTAAGTATCATTACCTTCCAGCAGGCTAAAGAAAAACAAATATGGCTTTTCACATTCCTATAATGTGAAAGTTTAAAATACCAGTTCAAAAGAAGTATAATTTGCTTTCTAAAGATACAAAGAAGAATGGTGCTTGGTGCTATATTCTAATCTGTATATTTTTAGTAACTACTGAGAATAGACACTTTCCTGCATGTCATTTATTTATATCCTTTGTCCATTTATTCACTGTCGTCTTTTTCTTAGTATTGTATAATGTATTTACAGAAAAACAACAAACTATCTATTACATTTGTTGTAAATAATTTTTCTTAGCTTATTATTTCTAATCAAATCAATCTTTTTCTTTGGGTTTCCCATAAAAGATTCTAAGATTAGATTCTTAATACCCACAAGCAGCTCTTTAAACATCTGACCAACATAAAATAAAATTCACCTAAGAATGCATCCACAAGACAGCTGATTCCACGCATGGCACGAAAAAATATTTGAGGCAGATGCTTAAGGCAGGGATACTGATTCAATTCTTGTGGCATTCCACTCACATTCAAGAACTGTTCCTGAAATTTGGGAGTAGAGCTTATAATGGCTGGGTTACTCAAATCCACAGGATTACTATCAAAAGAGGAAGAAAATTATACATTTAGAGGTTTCTTTAGCTATAAAATATAAAAAATCTAATTTAAAAAAACAAGACTATGCCTATTTCTTTGATTCAAAGTTAGACCAATAAGCATATAGCAAACTGGGACTCAAACATCAACATTCCTTTTTAGATCTGTGGTGTGTTTATATAATGAACTTTTTACTCTACCTGTTCAGAGAATGAGAATCAAAATAAGACTTGTTTAGTATAGATGGATATTTCTCTAAAATGTTGGGAACTAAGCAATGAAATAGAAAAGCTGTAAATAAATCAACAGGAGTAAAAATATTTCCCCAAGGAGAAAAATTTACTAGCTAAATAGTCTAAAGAAACAGATGGAAAACAAAACAGAGGTTTATAGATTTTGAAATTTCTTTTCCATCCATTAATTTTAAGTGTCTGCATGTAAATAGGGGGAATGTGTGGAATAAGAATTTCTGGTATTAATACATTACAATCACAAAATCACATGTGGAATAGAGGAAATAAGAATTTCTAGTAGCAATGCCTGGTAGATTATAATTCATGTTTACTCAGAAATTAGAAAACAGGCAACAAGACTGAAATGGAATACATCTCATTGAGCACAGCTCTGCTGAACACATACCTATCTCATACTGAAAATTGGGGAGAGAAGGCTTACACCAATTTTCCACATGTAAGCAAGAAATTATTTTATTAGCACTCAAATATTCAAAGAATAGATTGAAGATAATAAGTAAAATTAGAAATGAGAATAACAAGGGATTGGAATAGATACGCAATGAAGTGTGACATATGTTTGAGTTTCGGCCAATGGAATGTATGTAGCAGTGATTTACATCATTTCAAGGCCTAATTCATTAAAAAGCTCCCACACAATTCCCCTGTTCTCTCTTGTCTATCTACTAACCAGGCAAGCCTGCTTACAGAGCTGAGGCCCCACTTGAGTCACATGTTGAAGATGGCAGAATTTCTAGCAGCCTGAATCCCTGAATTATGTGAGCAGTCCTTCAGACTTTATGGAAGCTATACTGCACTAAGACACTGAGATTCCCCAGCTCATATGCTAAAGCAGAGTATGTTCCTTACCATAATTAATATACAATCCAAATCCAAATGGCATTATAGGCTTTTTTCTCTTTAATTGTGTTTCGTAACTTGTCAAGTTGATTCTAAACTTCATTTGAAATGTTTAAACAGGTAAGACATTTACAAAAATGTTTTAAGAAATAGAGTAGGTGAAAGGTCCACCAAATATCAATAATTTTATTAATGCTAAATATTTTAAAAGTGCAAAATCGTGAAATAGAAGTTAAATGAATAATAAACAACCCAGAGACAAAATCTTGCATAAATAAAAAGGAACTTGATGTCACAAAGAATAAAATCAGAAAAAAAAAAATTACAGTTGAATACCTGGTCCAAGTACACAAACTTTGTAATTTTAAAGAAAAGAGAAATGATCACAGGAAAACATTTTTTAAAAACTGGAATCACCAAAGATGAAAAATACAAATACAAACTGAAAAAGACAGAAAAAAGTTAGCACGCCTGTCTATAAAAAGCTCATAGAGAATAACTTAGTATCATGAATATACAAACAGAAGAAAGGGCTGGTTAAACCAGAAAGAAAGATTATGCAAGGAAAAGAGTCAAGATAGTATGTAACTAAACAAAAGTTCCAGAGCAACAGGATGAAGCTAGTGGAAGAAAAGAAGTGATGAACTGAACCGACTAGAATAATTATAAAAAAAGAACAGAAAGAATTTCTCTCTCTGAAATTTTAGGGTATTATCTATCAAAGAAATTTTAAACAGCAAGGAATAGAACAAGAACAATGGAAGAGGCCCTGAGAGCCAAAGTGACTCGCAGTGCTGATTACAGACAAGAGCCAAGGCAGTGTCCCATCTGCATAAAATGTAATCAAGTCCTAGGAGAGATAGCATCACCCAGACTGCTACAAGCAAGAAAACTCTACCAGAGTGGACAATGTCCTAGAGAGTGTAAACTAAGAACAGCTGAGGAGAGACTGCAGTTAAAGGGAGAGTGACACACACAAGATACAGATGTGCATTTTATACAATGTTACACCTGAAAATTGTGCTTTGGTAGTCACTCTAAACTGCAACAAGAGAATTACATCATGATTTCTGCCTTAAGACACTTACTGGTTAAGACCATAGGAAAATCCTAAAATAACAGTACCTTAACATATGTAAAAAACGAAACCATGTCTGTGCAACACACTCATTATCCATCTCAGGAGGAATCAGACTGGCATCTTCATCAGGAATTTTAAATGGAGGAAATGAAGGACCATATGTAAAGCGTAATAACCTAGAAAATAAAATAACACTAAGTTCAGTAGTCTACTTTTTTATTTTAAATTTTTATTGATTACATATATTTTTAAGTTCACTTCTTGAAAGATACATTTAGGCATTAAATATGATGACAGAAGAAGAAACAAGTGAAATATATATTACACCTCACTGAAATGAGTAAGATAAAAACAAATCCTTATTCATAAAATACACAAACTAGGAGGAAATTTTCAGTTTTATAATTTAAATTATCATTTAAGTCACTTAAATAATTTATCTATTAAATAATTTATTACTTGTAATTTATATATTTTATTACATAATTTATTACAAACCTATCTTCAATATTTTATTTGATAACAAGGATATAGAAAGTAATTTCAAATCACTAGTACACAAACAGAAAAATGAGCCTGCTCAAATCAGAAAGAGAGGTTATACAAGAGAAAAGCTTAAGAATCAAGAGAGTATACAACGGAACATATATATATTTATGAAGAAATTTGGCCGGGCATGGTGGTGCACGCCTGTAAACGGCAGCCTAGAAAGCCATGGCCAGGGCCAGGGATCGCGGTTTGAGTCCCACCAGAGGCATGTAGCAAGACCTAGTTCCAAAATAATACAGCTGGGTGTGGTGGCGCGAGCCTGTAATCCCAGCTACCTGGGAAGCTGAAGCCTGGGGAGTGCTTGAGTCTGTGGTACCCCAGGTAACATGTGCCTGTGGTTCCATGGGCAAAAATAGCGAGACCTAGTCTCAAAAAAAAAATAAATTTATAAATTTACATTACTATTAAAGTCATAATTTAAAATAAAACAAGATAGTTATAATTTAAAATAATTGAAATAAAAATATTTCATACTGTAATTATATATTTATATAAATTATGCCATGTTATATAACAGCTGCCTTACAGTACATATAGTATGTAACACAATATTATACAAACTTATATATAATTTAACAACAGTAATATAAGATCACAAATTATGTATTCATTTACAAAACTATAGGTATTTATGAATTACAAATATATAAAATTAACCATTCAGTCAGGAACTACACACAATTATACATTTAGTCATAATTATTTAAGTTTTTTTTTAATTTGTAAGGTCTTTATCATTGTTTAATTTGGTTTTATAAAATGTTTATGTACAATGCAAAATATTCAAACAATCCAAATCATGTGAGGTAAAATTAAAGATTTCCTACATTCTAATTGTGATTTACTCCCTTTGAAGAACAATCTTTCCTAGGTGCTTATTTTGTAACATTTGGCATTTTCTAAGTTTAATAATATTCATTGATACATACATAAGATGTAGCTTTATCATTATTTAATAGAGATAATTCTCCTGCTAACTTTTAGTATTTTTTCTATTAATTAACCAATGTAACTTGAATGTCCTCCATTTGGTGCACTCAGTACCTAAACAGAATTCTTGCATCAAATGATGACTATGGTATTAGTTTAATTATATACATTTAAAATAATAATCAAATTAACATTTACAGAAATATATTCATAAGTGGAAAACAAAATAATAGTATTATTTCAGTATATTTTTAAAATATTTTTGAAGTCCCCATAATCCTACTACCACCTTATCACCTATATTCTCATCATATTCTCCTGCGTTCATCACCATATTCTTTCTTCCGTTATTTAAGTCATTTTTAAAAGACCAATCTCACCGCAAACTCCTTCAACACAACCAAGTTATAATTTATTCATAACTTCTATATAACTTTACATCAAGTTCAGAATTTAAGGTGTACCTTAGAGCCATTCAGCAATTCAAGTATCTAAATGAATGGTAATATTTCAAGTATATTGAAACTGTTCAAAGCCCTTTGACTCAATTATTCCCTATCTAGGGGTTACATCTAAAGAAAATAACCAGAATATAAAGACTATATATAAAGATTCATAGCAAGGATTTTTTTAAGAGTAAAACACTAGATACAGAAATCAAGGCAATAAGGTAATTTTTAAATTATAATTCCACCTGTATAATGAAAAACTATGCAGTCATTAAAACTGACCTCAAGATTGATTTATAAGATACATGCAAATTAAAGTGGGACAAGAATGAGTCATCAAATGAAAAAAGCAGAAAACACTAAAAAAATTTCAAACTGATTTTAATGTTAACATGGATGATCTGCAAGTGATGGTACTTCTTCCAAATTTTTTTATTATAAACGCACACTGCTTTTTTAATCAAGATCAAGTATTATTTAAAAACAGATTTGTAATACTGACCTTCACCAAGATATAATAAACTCAACAGAATATTTCAAATCTCCCATCTTTAATGTCAAATGATTAAAGATATAAACATTTCATTAACTCAGAAAAAGACTAGACTACATTCTGCTATATACCATTATACTATCTATTAGTTATTTGTTCCTGACTCTACCCCAATCACACCTGAATTAGATTAAATCTCTAGATATAACTGCCAGTTAATAGGAGCTACAAAGGACAGACCATGCTAATTAACACAAGTAAGACAAAAGTCAGGAAAATCAGAAAGTGAAATACTACAAGACAACCTAGTTTCTTCAACCAAAAATCTAACTAACTGCAAGGCAATAAAAAAGAGAAGTCGGGCATGGTGGCTCTTGCCTGTAAGCTTCAGCCTATGAAGCAGCTGGGTCCAGGGATCGTGGTTCAAGTCCCACCTGGGGCACGTAGCGAGACCTAGTTCCAAAAAATAGCTGGGCACGGTGGCGTAAACCTGTAATCCCATCTACCTAGGAAGCTGAGGCTGGGGATTGCTTGAGTCCATGGTACCCTGGGCAACGTGAGCCTGTGGTTCCATGGGCAAAAATAGTGAGACCTAGTCTCAATCAACCAATCAATAAAATAAAATGAAATAAAAAAGCGAGCTGAGGCCAGGCATGGCGGCACATGCCTATAAGTGGCAGCCTAAGAAGCCACAGCAGGGACCACGGATCATGGTTCAAGTCCCACCCAAGGCAACATAGTGAGACCTAGTTCCCAAAAAAAATAGCTGGGTGTGGTGGCACACGCCTGTAATCCCAGCTACCTGGGAAGCTGAGGCTGTGGTTCCACAGGCAAAAATAGTGAGAACTAGTCTCAAAAAAAAAAAAAAAAAAAAGAGAGCTGAAACATATATAGCTTTAAACAACTAAACATGGTGTCTCAACTTTGTTTTCTGAGTCAATGGAATCAACTATAAAAAGAAAAATGAAGACATTCAGGGAAATTTGAATACTGAATGGTTAACTAATAATAAAGAACTGTTAACATTTTTAGGTGTATTAATGCTATCTCAATCATGTTTCAAAAAAGAATCATCTCTCTTAGAGTCATGTATTAAAACATAAAAATGAAATAAAAAAATAATGCGGTCTAACAATTTACTCACAGAACAGTAATGGTATTCTATACAAATGTATAGGAAATAAAATTATTATTCTTATTATACTTTTGAATTTTTCTGTGACCGTAAAACTGGGGAGGGAAATCTCAACTGGTTCAAGGACAGTGAATCCACTCCATAAATGGCTTCATTTTCCCTCCCCTCTCCAGAAAAAGGCTGTCTACTTTGATTATAAAGTAGTAGGTTATAATATGGTCCCATTTCTGTCAAATTATATTATAAACAACTATAACAGTATTTCTGGTGAACAATTTCTGTTACAGATTTTTATGGCTTTGTTTTTAAAAAAATAGTAATAAAACTTAATAACCAAAATGAATGGAATATAGGGACTTATGAGTAGAAAACAGAATTTATCTGCTTCTCCAGGACACTGACTTATTTTGAAAGGCTTTAAGATTATAGGCACTAAGACTTAAGACACTAACAATAGTGCTATAACTATCTTTAAAAAGTAGCTCCACTTTATATCTAAAGTACAATAATATCAGACAGAAGAAATAGCTTTTCACAATGCATCCCATGAATCCCAGACACCAACTGGGGAGAGCTGCCTAAGAGCAGACTGATAAAGGAAGGCAAGTCAACGATCCTAACCTACCTTGAAGTGAGTGCACAGATGACCTTGCTCCATTGCTCCACCACTGCAGGGTGGTGCCTCCAGTTAGCCACCATCTCCTTAGCTGTCTTCCAATAAGGAGGCGTTGGGAAGCACCGAGTACAAGCTAGTAACCAAACCTCAAAGAGAACACCAATCAACTTCTCTGCTAGATTCTCAGCAATGCCGCCTTACAAACAGAAAGAAAACATATTTTTGTCAATTATTTTTAAAACAGAGTCTTAATACACTGAGTGGGAGAAATGGTCAAAAATGTCTAGTAATTGCAGTGTTCTTAATTTTAAATATCATTGAATAGTTAAAAATGAGACACTATCCATAGGAGCTCACAGATATCACAGGAAATCAAAGAAACAACAAATTATCACTTTGAAAGTTTTCAAGTTCTTCTGTTCAGGTCTTAATCTTGTAGCAAGTGGCACAGGAACACAGAGAGGAGGAGGAAAAGGAGGAGTGTTTATGAGTCAGCTTCTGTGCCAAGTATTTCATACACACGGTCTCATATAATACTTACATCAATTCTGGAGGATAGGTATTTATAATACTACCATTATCAATAATGTCTATTTCAAAGATAAAAAAGAGGTTCAGAAAACTTAACTGACTTGGCCAACTTCATTCAGTCAATATGTACAGGAAACAGAACAAATACCCAAGTCTTTCTATTTCTAAATGTAGAAACTGCTTCAGGTATTTGAAGGTTCCCCCTTCAAGGGAAAGGGAGACTGAGAAGGAAGTAAAAATACGGGCACTGGGAAAAACAAAGCCTCAACTAGATGTTCCTCTGCTCTGAGCCCTGAAACAAGGGAGAAGAGTGGTGATCTTTACTCTGAAGAACTTAGAAGGTAAAGTTGGGTACTAGTAGTACAAGTTATAAGGATGCATGTTTCAAATGAACAAAAACAGTTTCAACAATAAAGAGCTACATTGTTTTTTGTTCTTTGGGGGGTTTTGAGACTAGGTCTAGCTATTTTTGCCTGTGGAACTGCAGGCTGACGTTGCCGGGGGTACCACGGACTCAAGCAATTCCCTGCCTCAGCTTCCCAGCGTGAGCCACCACACCCAGCTATTTTTCTGGAACTAGGTCTCCTACATGCCCCCGGCGGGACTTGAAACGCAATCCCTGGCCCCCGGCCACGGCTTCCTAGGCTGCTGCCTACAGGCATGCAACACCATGCCCGGTCCGAAGAGCTGCATTGTTCACATCCTTGGTATGTGGGGAAGTGGAGGGTAGTCCCCTATGAACACATCAACGACTAGCCAGCAAAATCAGCCAGAGTATTACTCTTGTGGGATCTAAAATTTTGGGATTCCTTTTAAATATTTTCCTAAACACTGCATCTATGAGAGTGCAAGCACATTCACAGGTGTGTTAGTACAAAAATTATGCAAATAAATAAGCAACAAAGGTGCTAATAAGCAACAAGAACTTATTTAAATATAAATAAAACAACAAGGGCACTAGCCTTATCAACATACAGTATGTATAATATCAAAATTTCTAAAATATACTACTGCAAATCTTCTGAAGTTGGAGGCCAGGTGATGAATGGCATACTGTCATTGTAAGTCTGGAGGTTTCATTTGCTGAACAAAATGTCTCCTGTGGCTATCAAGTTTACAGACTGACTTTGTAATCAGACCTGAAGCTACATGGCTCTCATTCATTAGGTAGTTGTTTCCTATATAGACTCCAATCAAATACACTAAATAAGCTATCATCCTAATCATTATCAAAAGAGCCAGCACTCAGTTTCTCCCTTTACTAGCAAAGTCATCACTGAGAGTAAAATAATATCATATTGTGCTTTTGAGGGTTATCTTTCTAAAACTGTTAACTATGTCAACTACCATGCCAAAATGTATGCCCACGGAGTCTAGAACACACTCAATTTAATGAAGTGTATATGAAACTCAGAAAAAAAATTAAAAAAATAAACAAACCTTGAACAGTTGGTGGGGCTAGAAGTATATCATTAATTTGCAGAAGAAACAATAGTAAGACTTCCCAGGTTTCTCGGGCCATGATGGACGACTCTCTGGCCAGTTTCTGAATAGCTCTCAGGACCTGTAAGCATAGTCGGATCTGACTCGAGCCTTGTTCCTGTCTGAAGATAAGAGATGAGTATCACTACAAGTCTTGAGGAGGAGAAGTAACAGTTTAAGAAATGGTAATTTATGGATGCAGCAAGCAATGGACCAGTGATGTTCCCTCCCCCACAGCATTGGCAGAGAGAACTAAGTGTAGCCTTTTCAGTTCAAAGTTACTTCTTTCCCATCATACATTTTGACACTTGAAGGATCTAAACCATTTCTATGAGAGGTAAAAAGTTTCTGGAAGAAGGAAGAACACAAGAATGTAAGCTTCACCTCTGGATTTTAAAATGTGCCTGGAACATAACAGATGCTCAAGAGCTTTCTGCTGAAAAACCCAGCCATTTCTGCTCATCAAAGAGGCAGAATGTCCTTCCACCTTCTTTTAAAGAAATTTTAAGACATGCAATCACAAGAATTCTACATGTGATTTTACAATGTTAATGAGTCCCTTCGAAATAACATGTGCTAAAGAAAAATCTATGGACCCAAAGGATGAGCCTCACAGGTTTCCCTAAGCCAATGACACATGAAGGCAATTGCCTCAGAGATGAGCACTGCTACTATTCTAATAAAAAAGGTAACTTAAGATAACAGCTCCTGAGGTTCCCAAGATATCTTAGAACAAGTTTTATAGCTCTTTGTAGTCCACACAACCAAGGGAATGAAAAAAAAAGAGCAAAGTATTGGGGCCAGGATTGAAAAGGAAGGTATAAGTACAAGAACCATCCTTCATCCCCAATTTTCAAAGAAACCACTTGAGAATTTTGAGACTAAGAGACTACCTGTAAGCCAGGCATGGTGGTGCACACCTGTAATCCCAGCTACCTGGGAGACTGAGGCTAAGGATCGCTTGAGTCCGCGGGTTCAAGACAACCCTGGGCAACATAGCAAGACTTAAAGAAACTCACCATATTCTGTATTAGTGAGTGGTGACTGGGCTGCCAGACTTTTCATGTGAAACCCAAGATAAGAAAATAATATTGAAAAAAAACTTGAGGCTAATTTCATATGTGATGACTGTCAAAAAGAATTGATGATACATTCTGGATTGCAATAGGGAACCCAAGAGGGACCCTCAAGAGACCCAGAAAATGAAGGGAATATTCCTACAATTTCCATCTCCATGTTAGGAAAAAGGAGTCTCAGATGTTGGGCCAAGACCCAGAAAACCAGAAAACTTGCACCCTGGAATTGAAAACAAAAGATAACACTAATTTTTCCCTAAAGCCAAATCTAAAGCAAAACAAGGAGATATTCACCTATGAAAAGCCAAGAGATCCCAAGAGCAGGCAGATATCTCAAAATCAGCATGATGTGAATCAAAGTCACAAGATTCAAGCTTCCATTTGTTGCTCTGGTTACTTGAAAATGAATAAAAATTTAGGCAATAGACTCAAACCTCATCTAGTCAAATAAAAAGCAGCACAGAGTAAGAAATAAAAATAATACCAGAGGTCCTTGGTTTTAACACTGTTAAGTCCCCTAAATGGTAATCTAGGCTTACCCACCATTTCCAGGTACTTGCCCAGTGCCAGGAAAGGAAGTTCCTTAGGAACAGTTACCTCAGAAGGCTGATTTACTAACAAGTAAATAGGTCTAAACATCAGAGATTTTCCCTTCCTCCTCGTATTTTCAAAAGCAACTGTGATCTTCAGAAAAAAATTCTAGTACAGGGGCAGATGAACTAGGTAGTCCATGAGTCAAATCTGGTCTGCCATCTGTTTTTGTAAATAAGGTTTTATGGGAACACAGCCATGCGCATTCATTTATATATTGACTATAGCTGCTTTCTCTACTCCAGCAGAGTAGTTGCAAAAGACACCATATGGCCCATGAAGCCTAAAATATTTACTATCTGGCTCTTTATATGAAAGAAGTTTGCCAACCACTACTTCAGAAGAAAATCACATTTTTAAAAGCACAATATATTTAAATGACTAAAAAAATGGAACAAAGTATAAGGCAGTCATATTTCCCAAAAGAGAAAAGCAAAAATCTAACTCAAATGTCACTGATTCTCATCATCAATACAAACTAAGCATGGAGCAGTCATAAGGGTACCAAGAAGACACACAGTATAGTGACAATACTACTCAGATGGGACTGTCCCATGCACAAAGAAAATGCCCAGGAAATTAGTATCCTAAGTGATATGGCCAGAAGTCATTAAAACAACTACACATTTTGAAAGAAACTTCTTAGCCACAAACAACATGCTAACTTACTACCAAATACTTCCTGTTATTATTTCCATTTGAAACCAATAAAAACAAACATCAGCACCTAATTATACCAAAGTAATATCAGTACTGCACCAGCAACTATGGAAGCAAAATATATACAACCTAGTACTTGTCCTCAGTTGATTAGATGGGAAATGAGATGCAGAGAGATCCAGGAGTGACACTGGAAATACTGTACTGTGGGATTACAGGGAGCCTCAGGGGGCCTGGATGGTGAGGTAAACTTTTTTCATTGCAAGGCAGAATTTAAGATGAACCAATAGGAAAGAGGCACACAGCTTGGAGAGGATGAAGAGAAGGAGAAAGACAAAGAGATAGGCAAGGATGGGGAGGATTGTAAAGCAGTCTAAAGAAAATGTAAATAATTTTTCATTATTATTTATGAGTCTGACTAAAGTGTGGGGCTCAGAATCAGCAGCAAGTAATCTGGTTAAGGGGTCAGATTACAGAAGCCACTTCATACAAGGTAAGGAGTTTACACTTGATCTTACAGACCAGAATTCTTAGTATGGATTTTTCTTTTTAAATTCAGATAGTCAAAGTAGTCTTCCTTTAAACTTAAAACCATGAAATTTACAGAGCTGATTTTTGGATGACTCAAAGTTCCTTACCATCTGACAGACTAAAAGCTCTAACCAGAACTTTTCCAAAGGGAGGCAAGTCCCATTACCTTTTTCACAGGCAAAAATAATAGCTGAAAACTAGCCGGGCATGGTGGCACATGCCTGTAAGCGACAGCTTATGGAGTTGTGGCAGGGTCTGGGGATCAAGGTTCGAGTCCTGCCCAGGATTACACAGTGAGACCTAATTCCAAAAAAATAGTTGGGCGTGGTGGTGCGCGCCTATAATCCTAGCTACCTGGGAAGCTGAGGCTGGGGATTGCTTGAGTCCATGCTACCCCAAGCAATGTGAGCCTGCGGTTGGTTCCATCGGCAAAAATAGTAAGACCTAGTCTCAAAAAAAAAATAGCTGAAAACAATTTTTCTTATAGGAAATTCCCATGAATAGGTAGGGAACTAACGTTTTCTTCTCCATTTTTTCCCCATTTTTTCTCAATTCCTTATAACGACATATTATTCTCTTAGAATTGGGGGGAGGGGGAAATTAAGTACAAATAAGACACATATCCTACATGATATTTAAGATCTTTGCCTCAGGATGTTGCAGAAAAGTATAACAAACTGTTAAGAATAATCTTTTGGAATATTTCAAATTTGCCCACAATAATTTTAAGTCTCCTTGAAAGACTTCATTTGCTTATAAGAAAAAGTTGTTTTTTTAAGGTAATAAGCTTATATGGTTTAACTTAAGAGGAAATAAGAATTAGTAGGCAAAATGTGCTTTTTTGAGTGGAAGAGAAAGGAATCACAGTATTTTAGCATCAAATAGCTATCAGGTCTTAGAAGCAAAGCTAAGTCTTTAAAATGAATAGACCAGTTAAAAACTCCTATAAAGTATTATAAAAGCCCACATTCCCTATACAAACACTCTTTTAATTGAAGGATTGAGAATTACTATTCAAACGTTAAACTAACAAATCAGTCCCTATAATATAAAAAAAAGTTACATTTATTCAATAGTTCACCATGACCTTAATACCAAGCCAAATAGTGGGACTAGATGGATATAGCTTACCTTGGTACAAAAAGATTTTGCAGGTGTTTTAATATACTCTGAACATATAGATTAGGCTCTTTAATAACTGGCAATGGAATAGAATCTTTCGGCAACACTAAAGCCATAATCCAGTCTGTATATACATCAACACAATATTTTACAGTCTCTCCATCCAATGGAAGGGTCAGTCCATAGCAAATTACTTCCATGGTCCATTTTACCTATACAAAAGAAAATATATGTATAGAATTATTAGACATCCTTATCTATAGGTCAGTAGACTGATATAAAATGTTAACCTCTCTTAGTGCCAAAAAATTCCCAATTAACAGCATAATCAGCTAAAACATAAACCAGATATATTCTGGAGTACAGATTATCCATACATAAGAAATACTTGCACAACAATTCTGAAGCAAGATTTAAGAAAAAAAAACAAATGCTTTATTTCTAAATATCAAATCTATGCTGGTTTTAACCCTCTAGACACTACTAGTGTTTACTCTGTGAAATAAAAAATAAAGGTCATCTTGATTTTCCAGAGATTGGAAGGACAGAAATAGAAATTTTTAGATATTTTCCCCACTTATTTGCATATGGTATGTGTCTTTCATGAAATCATATAAATTCAATTGAATTCCATTTTCAAATTATGTAATGTTACCAAATAACAGAATGAAAGATGAGCTACTAAACTCTTATTTTGTGATTATTTGTTTTTTTTTTGAAACTAGGTTGCACTATTTTTGCCTGTGAAACTGCAAGCTCATGCTGCCCAGGGTACCACAAACTCAAGTAATCCCCAGTCTCAGCTTCCCAGGTAGCTGGGATTACAGCTATTTTGGGGGACTAGGTCTCACTATGTAGCCCAGAGTGAGATTCAAACCGCGATACCTAGCCCCAGTTGCTTCACAGGCTGAAGCTTACAGGTATGTGCCACCATGAGCTTCAGTCCAGCTGTGATTGTTTTCTTTGCTAAAAAAATAATACTTAAAACAGAAAGGTAAGAACAAACAGGTGAGAAAGGATTAAAGCTGGGTAAGAGCTTAAGAAGGCACTTAACTGCACTAAATGAGCTCCAGCCTCCTGAGCCCTGAATCACATTCCAAGGGCTGAGAGAAATTATGTAAAAGACTGCTGAACCACTGCTTGCAGTTATGAAGAATGAATAAAAGAGAATGAATGAATGGAGACAGGGTAAACTGTCCAATTTGCAAAAGAGCATGAAGCTAGAATCCAGATACTGTAGACTAAAAATCTTAAATGGATTCCAGATAAAATTCTTACTAAGTACTTATAAAAAGAAAGGTCAACAGTAACAAGGTTGGTGGAACCAAGTCGTGTTAGAAGAATTATGAAGAGAGCTTCATTCATTTACTAACAGGGTTACTAGAAGGTAGCTGACAACTGTGTAATCCTTCCATTTTACAAAGTACTTTCATTAGCTAATCATCAAAATAACCTTGCGTGAGAGTGTAAACTAGACTTACATTACAGATAAAAAAATAAACTAAACAAGATTAGGCAATTTGGTCCAAGTCACTGCTTTGAAAGTAGTGGAACTAAAAACCTGAATCCTGGTCTTCCAACTAGAAATTGAATCTATTCTTACCAAGCCATTAATAGCCTTCTCTGGCAAAGGGGAATCTGGGTTTTACAAAATATTTAGTATGATGCAGGATATTCTTTTCAGACAAGATGAATACATATGGTCCAGAAGAAGACCAAACAGTTGTATTAATAACTGGTTAAAACACTAATGAGCAATAGTGGATTAATGTATCAAGATCATTTTGGAAAAAGATGCCCAAGATTCTGTCAAGATTTTAACTTGGGGGGGGGGGGAGATAAAAACAGATTATACGCTGACCATTTAGAGATAACACAAAGTTAAAAAGGATAACTAGTTCGTTAGAAGTCAGGATACAAAAACACTTCCAACACGTCTATAGCAGTACCATCCTAAATGTGCCCGATCTCATCAAAAAGACTTTATTAACAGCTTAAAAATAAAGTTGAATCTAACAAGATAAACACATGCATTGAAATTAAGTTCAAGAATCAACTACAAAGGTTAAGAGCAGAATACATACATAGTATATAATGTTAATATAAAATTTAACAAAATAAAACAGTAGTAAATGTAAAGACAATTATAACAACACAGTGAAGTTATGACAAATTGGGGAAGGGAAGACAGAATTTATCTGCATAAAACTAAAAAATTTTAAGAGGTTGCAAGTCCCTAATTATTAAATGCAAGACATCTTAGATGGTATTGCCACACAACAGTTTAATTGTATAATCCCAAAGAACACTGGGTTCAAGGACTATTTTCTCATATCCTTTTGAGTATGGGAAAGGAGAATGAACAAGAGTTGCACCAGGGTCCCTCTGTCTACTCACATGCCATCTCTTCCTAGAAGGTCCAGAGGGATTACAGGCATACCAAGAGGAGGGCATGCTGGGGCAAGCACTGCTCCACAAGGCTAAGTCTCTGCTAGAGTACTTTGAAGAATGAAAAATGCTACTCAGATGAGGGGTTTCATCCTGTGGCAACACATTGACTATGGAGGGTAAATAAAATTTGACTAAAGCTATAAACTTTAGTCTTTAGTATCTCAACTAGTCTTACATTTAGATTAGGTCTAATCTTTCCTTTATGAGAAATCAAGAAAAAAGGGAAGAAGAGAGGAATAGTTTCTGAGAATAGTAAACCCAATATCTGAAGATTACATGAACTTCCTCAAGCATAGGGGGCAAATTTCTAACCCATCTCTTAGTCAGAGCTCATAAGAGCAAGCTCCATTCCTGGGATTCCATCATTACTTCTCATTGGCAGCTTCAGCCCAGTCCCCTGAAACCAAAAACAGAGGACCAGTTCCAGGTCAAGTCACTCCATGAGCCTCTATCTTCAACGACAGCACACATAACCCTGATTCCAACCACTTGGGCTTACATCCGCACAGGCTTAGCTGCTCTGCAGCACTCTTGCACCTGTAGTCAGGTAAGAGTAGACAGGAATGGAGACAGAGAGAGCTTGAGATCACCGCATGTCAAGTATGAAATCTGACACCTCCAACAGGGGCCATCTATAGGTAAGAATGAAGATCTCCCAAACATGCTCAATGGATATGTGAACACTGAATCTAAAGCTTTGGGGAAAGTGTCTAAATCAGGCCCTTTCAAATCAGGTGAAAAGCTCAAGTACAGAACTGAGTCTGCCTAGTAGGAATTCCCAGAGCACAATGGTATAATCTATTCTTTTTAATTCCCACAACTCAGAAGCCCAGTCCTCAATCCAACTAGGACCAAAATTAAAAAGTCACACTATATTAAAAAAAAAAGCACATTAAATAATTCTTCAATAACAAACATAGTTTCACATGGTAAATGAAATGAAGGGACTTACTTCTTTGTCAGTTTTTAACAAACTCTCACTACCAGCCACTGAAGGGGTACCTAAGGCCTGCCCAAGAGGATGGACCACTGCATTTGCCACCTCTCGCCCAACACTCTCTGGATAGCTGTGCAGCACACTGGTGTGGCCCTGATCATTCTGAATCACCAAATGCAGCGACCTCCACTCAGAGTACATTGCGCCGCTAAAGGACTATCCAAATGGCACCTGAAAAGACAAAACAGAATTATGTGTCAACTTACACTGTTGCAATAAAAGTAAATCACAGATTAAAGCTATATAGCAAGATAAAGCAGCTGCAAACATACTGCCTCAAAAAACTGAGAAAAGAAAACACAGCTAAATGTTTTGAGATTTGTCCTAAAATAATCACGTAGTGAGATCAGGCCCTGCGAAGCAGCTGTCCAAGTACCTCCCCAAAAGAGCCTCCAGAAGCTGTAGTTAGGGCAGCCAGCCATTTACAGAGGACTAAAGTAATCAGGTTTGGTACACTCATAGGAATCCTCCTCTTCCTATCATTCAAAACAGAAAAAATAGAAGAAAGTAAAAGGGAGGAAAGGAAATGGAGACAAAGTAAGTTACCCTGAGCATCAATTTTTCAGTCAACAGTTTCCAAATATCTATTACATGCTATAAATATATCCTTGCAATGTCCCATGTCCCACAATGGCCTCAATTAAACATGAATCTTTGACAGTATTTCATTCCTTGTAATGGTACACAAACTTCGGAGAAGTCACCGTGTCCTTCAGAATACACAGCAAAATCGTCACTGAGTTTACTACATGCTACTCAAGCAGTCACCAAAACAAGTTTACGAATATTAATTACTGTTGCCCCTATTTCACAAATTAAAAAAC